>PVIU01005160.1:0-117177 GCA_004026605.1 Ondatra zibethicus
TGTGGTGTGTGTGTGTGGTGTGTGTGTGTGTGTGTGGTGTGTGTGTGTGTGTGACTCACTGGGCCACATGCAGCTTCCACAATGAGATTCTTTTCTTTCTTGTTTCTTCTTTCTTGTTCTGCTTTGTTTGCTTTTTTTTTTTTAAATTTTGTTTTGCTTTGTGGGTGAGGTCACAAGGGCAGGGCGGAGAGCTGATGGGGAGATGGGTGGGATCAGCATGCATGATGTGAAAACCACAAAGAATCAATAAAAGAAAAAAAAAGACCTGATAAGGGACTGTGATTCTATGTGACTGGCTTCTCCTTTTCCCTTCCTGCTTGGGCAGTTTGTGATTTTCTCTTTTCAATTTTTCTTTAGAATCTTCTAGACTTTGTAGGCTGTCTGAATGCTTAGGCTATGAAACATCATGCCCTCTCTCTATCCATGTGAAGCAGACTGCTACAGCCCCATCTTCTTTGGGCGGGTTTGCTGCAGGAGGCAGACTCACTTCCTACCACGCCCCAGAGCTCTGGCACATCACGTTTAAAAGTATCGAATTGCTAAGAATGTGGGCGTCCACCCATCAGTACTCATGTCTCATAGCTCATGATTAGTAAACTCGGGTGAGGGACTGGAAAGATGGCCTCAGAAGTCAAAAGCACTTCCTGCTCTTCCAGGAAAGCAGAATCCACTTCAGGCAGCTCACCTGCTTCCTGAGATCTGATGCCCACTTTTGGTCCCTGTGCACGGGGTATACACACATACAGACACAAATAAATATGCATACACGTAAACTTTTTCCTTCCTGAGCCCAGGCCATGTCCTGAGTCACAGCTCATCTTCTCGGAAGAGGTAGCGGTGGCCCAGACCTTGTACTTTTAGTCAAAAAAAAAAAATCTTTAAAAACACTAGGTAAGGGGTTGGAGGCATGGTTCAACAATTCAGAGCTTTTCCTTCTCCATCAGAGGACCTGAGTTTGGTTCCTAGCACCTATCGGTCTTCAACTCCAGACATCCAATGCCTTTTTCTGACCTCTGCAGGTTCCTGTGCACATGTGTACAACTCCCCCTCCTATAGAACTGAAAATAAAATAAACATTTTTTGAGATAGGATCTCACTGTGTAGCCAGTCACATACCTGAATATGTATGTAGTTCAGGCTAGCCCCTGACTCACAGAAATATACCTGCCTTGTTTCCCCTAGGGTTGGATTAATGTGTCAACTACTATACTCAGCTAGTAGAATAAATCTTGATAAACTAGAATCCAAGGAAAGTAACTGCTTCTCCGGGGTCTTCTGATAGCCAGTCTCCTTCCACCCTTTTCCCTGCCTGAGCCCAGGCCGTGTCCTTAGTCACAGCTCATCTCCTCGGAAGAGGTAGTGGCGGCCCAGACCCTGTATTTTTAGTCAAACTCGACTCTCAGCAGATGTGTGTCTTAATTGCCATAATCTGCCTGGGTGCCATTTTTGAAATCAGCTAAATGAAGATTGAAAATAGAACCCACCTCATCTGCTTGTTTTGAGATCAAATGAGAAACGCACACATTAGCGTGGGGCTTGACCTTGACACGCAACCATGACTTCTGCACATTGGCTGCGGCAGATGGAGGGGACATTTTATGTTAAAGGGAGGTAGGCTATGTTCAGCCCAGGTCTGCTGCCTCTGGGTGCCAACTCATACTCCCTGCAGTGAAAGTTGGAATGGTAATAGAAACTTGGGTAGCATATGAAGAAAGGTATACAAAAGCATAAATTAGTATATATCCTTGAATAATAATGCCGATTTCAGTGTTAAGTGACATAAAATTATGTTTGCAAAAAGTTCGAAATAGCATCAACTTAAGTACTGAGTAAGATGAAATATATAGAACTAAACGTCCCCAAATCTGTCAGTTTAAGTATTAAATGGGATGTGGATACACTTAAAATATCAATAGAGAATTGAGGGGAATGATATGTATAAGGGTGACTGTAGTATCAGGCACTTATACCAATGCTAACATTGTTGCTACTGTGGGACCATAGCGTTGTCAGCATCCTTTATCCTGCTAAGATGTGTTGTTGTCAACCTCGTCTGGAGTTCTTGTCTTGGATGCTACTGAGAAAGCCCTTAATAGCCTTAATCCCGATCACATTCCATCTTCTCTGAGGCATATGCTCATCATTTCCTGGTTGCCCTTTATTCAACACGCCCCTGCATTTTCATTCTGAAGTAGCTCCAGATTGCGTGGATGGCTCACTCGTTTGGAAAGTGTGTGAAGACCGAACTTTGACCATCAGAATCAACATAGAAAAAAATTGCTGGGCACGAAGGCACATGCTTTTAACCCCAGTGCTGAGGAGACAAAGACAAGGAGTCCTGGGGTTCACTGGCCAGCCAGCCTAGCCTTCTACAGGAGTTCCAGGCCCATAAGGGGCCATGTCTCGCCTAACAAAATAAATGACGTTTGAGAAAAATAGCCAAAGATTTTTTTCCAGGTTCGACCTGCCTGTGTGCCTGTTCACACACATGCATAAAGAGTGACTGGAAACATGCCTCCTTCTATTTGTGATGACTAACGGAGTGCAAGAGGAAAGAGAATGAGGGTGCCTTGGCCTTGACACGGAGGTTCAGTTGGGGCAGCCTTCTCTTTGCGACAGTCTTCTGCCTGGTCCCCAGTCTGACTCAGGAGTCAGACCCTGTGCTGTGAAGACAGACGGTACCTGTGTATACTCTGTACCCTCAAGTATGGACTGTCTGTAAATGTCAATAAAGGGATTTCACGGAATGGAACGCACAGGAGATGCCTCAATAAATTGCATTTTAAGAAAAAAAAATCCCCTAAACCTGCCTTGTGCTCTGGCTATCAACAGAATGCCTCACTCTCCGAGCAGTGGTTCTAGACAGAAAGGCTCTTAAATGTCCACCCACAGCTGTGGGAGTGCCGGGGGTGGGCCTTTTCACTGGATGGGGCGCAGAGCACCAGATGTCGGAGGCTTTTATTTCATGGTGCTCACATTTCTGAGTTCCAATTAAATGAATTGGGAGAAGCTGTAAACTTCATGATGGAGGAACAATCTCTTTGACAAAATCCATAGAACACCAAGTCAGAGATTCCTTGGTCTCCTCTTTGTTTACCTATGCAAGGCTGAATAACCAGTGTGGCTTATCTTCCTGTTGTAATATATTAGGTTCAATAGCCAAGAGTTCTGATGTTGTACACATATAGGCCAGAGGGTCATGTGGGGAAACATTTTTCAATGACATAATTACCTAGAGCACCATGGGATAGCATTGGGATCCCAAAGATGCCAGCACTTACATTCCAGGTTGTTTCTTTCCCCCTAAAATCTGAAATTTCATTTTCTTTCTGTCATGTCTTTCTTCAAAAACATCAATCAACATCGTTTTCAACACAGGCACTCAGATCTGCAGTCCTGAAGATGCCTGGTTCCCTTGCCTCACACCTCCCCCACAAAGGCATTACAGGAAGAAGGAAGAAGAAGCCTTGTGCCTTCGGCGGTTCAGCTCACCCTGGGAAGAGTCTCTGCAGCTGCCTTGCTCCACACACTGGGGACCTCTGAATACCCCTCAGCTCTCAGGAGAGTCCTCGCTCACTATCTGGTGCAGGATCCAGTGTCAGAATGTTGTTCTCTGCCAGGGCTAAGCAAGTTGCCAGCTGCCCCAGGGTGGGTTTCCCAGCAGACACAGGGATGCAAGCATATGTGATTTATTGAGATGCTCCTCTAAAGAAAAGCTTGGGATACTGAGCAGGGGTATCTGGCATTGGCCAGACCGACAGGTGTAACTGAGACATGAAGAAGCCCTCCAATGCATGTAGCACAGTTGGCAACTTGAGTCACTCTAGAAACACCTGAGAAGAGAGCCTCAGTTGAAGAGTTAATCTAATCTGTAGGTCTGTAGGATTGTTTTCTTAATTGATGTATAATGACCTAGCCCATTTTGGGTGTTACCGTTTCATAGGAATGGTGTCCGTACCAGTAAAAAAGCGGAGACTGCTAGCTGAGAGCAAACAAGCAAGTATCTAGGCATTTATTCTCTCTGCTCCCGACTGTAGATGTGGCTGAGTTTCCACCTTGGCCTCCCCAGATAACGGACTAACTTGGAATTGTAAGGCAAATGAGCTCCACCCCACTACTGTAGCTTTGTGTCAGGACAGTGTGTCAGAACAGCAGAAACGAAACTAGAACACACTGTCATCCTGACTGGAAGAAACCAGACGCTACCCTCCAAGCATCGGGAACAAAGTGAGGACATCATTCCTTAACATCCCTTATTCAACATTATTTTTAAAAAGTCATAGCCAGTGTAGCGAGACAAGAAAAGGAAATAAACTGTATACATATTGAAAAGGGTGAAGTAAAACTTTATTCCCAGATTATGATCTTCTATATAAAAAATATCCCAAAAGCCTACCGAATAAAGAACCACCAGACCTAAATGACTATATAGCTAGTTACCGTAGTATCAGGCCATGAGTAATAGCAACAGATTATCTTAAAAGTAGGAAATGCTTTATATGTAAAACAATGGAGATGTCAAAGGAGCTGAAAGTGGATGCAGACACGTCACACATGTGTGGTCCAGATGGTCCAGACATGAAAAGCCATTGGACCACACGTTCATCGGCTAGAATACTCAAGTATGGATAGCCTCAGACCATAAACTCATTGGCTAGAAGACCCAGTATGAATAGCCATCTACAGAGTCAGTACCATCTCAACCAACATCTCAGTAGACTGCTTTGTGGATAGTGATAAGTGATTTTACCTTTTCTCTTATTGAAAACAGGTATTTCCATAATATATTCTGATCACGGTTTCCCCTCCCTCTACTCCTCTCAGTTCCTCCCCATGCCCCCTCCAATCCGAATCCACTCACTTTCTATCTTCCCTTAGAAAACACACGGGCTTCTGGGGATAATTATAAAATTAAAGGTATAAGATAAAACAAAAACAAGCACATTGGAATAGGACAAACAAGCAAACAGAAGGGAAGGATGCCAAGAAAAGGCACAAGAAGCAAACATTGACACAGAGACTCACTCATTTGCACACCCAGAAACCCCATAAAAAGACAGAACAAGAAGCCCTAATACATGCACAAAGGAGAGAGGCAGGGAGGGAAGGAAAGAGGGAGAGAAGGAAGAAAAAAATTTAAATTAATAAAAATTCCTGACATTATGAGACAAGGAACTCCCAAAGAGGCCATTGATTTCATTTTCTGTTGGCCAGGTGCTGAGCATGTGGCCTACCCTTAAGAGGAGTTTGTTTCCCCAGAGAGAACCCCTTGGAGAAAACTAAATTTTCATTTGCAAGTATTTATCCATCGGAGATAGCACCTGCATTAGGGATAGAAAGGTGTGTCCACATCTCCTTTCAGCTCTAGGACCCATTTGGTGCAGACCCATGCAGGCTGTGCATGCTGCCTCAGTCTCTGGGAGTTCCCATGTGCTTTGATTATGCTGATTCAGGAAGCTTGGTTTCCTTTGCATCCTCCATCCACTCTGGCTCACTCTTTCCACTTCCTTTTCAACAGGGTTCCCTGGCCCCCGAGTTATAGGATTTGGTGGGGTCGTCCTATTTAGTGCTGAATGTCCCAAGGTCTCTCTCTGAATATTGTCCAGGGGCAGGTATCTATCTATATTTGTTACCATCTGCTGTAGGAGGAAGCTTCTCTCATGATGGATGAGCAAGGCACTGGTGATAAGTGATTTTAAAGTTTATGTGGAAAGGCTAACAACAACAACAACAAAATCCAGAAAAAACTAGCCCTCAAACAGCAGAACAAAACCTGGGGACTCAAGACTTGATTTTAAAGCTTACATGACTGTGGTCATCAAGACAGTATAGAACCTTGAAAGAAGCTGCACAGACTGATGGGAGGAACTGGGAGCCCAGAAATTGTAGCTGGAATCCAATCAGATGAGTGATTATGAGGGCACAGGATATTTAATAAATGGTTCTCAGCCCAATATCATTTGCCTAAAAACTACATGTGTTGCTATTTGCTTACATTAAAGAATATATATATCTGTAAGATGAAAAACTATAAACGTTGTAGAGAAAACTATATAATCTCTATGACTTTGGTTTGGTGAACATGTTTAGATATATATAACCAAAAGCACACTTGTGAAAGGAGATATTAATTTGGACCTCATTAAAACTGAAAACCTTTCTTTGGGCTGAACAGATGGCTCAGGGGTTAAGAGTGTGTGCCGTTCTCACAGAAGACCCAGATTCAGTTAAAAGTACCCACATTGGGTCAGGATACAACCACCCATAACTCCAGCTCCCGGGGACCTGATGCCCTCTTTTAGCCTCTATGGGCTACACACACACACACACACACACACTAAATCTTTTTATTAAGACCCTTTCCCCCCTATGGGGGTTGCCTCCCCAACTTTGAGATGAGAATTTGTGCCCGGTCTTACTGTAACTTGTTAGGCTGTGTTTGGTTGATGTCCCTGGAAGGCCTGCTTTTTTCTGAAGGGAAATGGAGAAGGAGTGGGTGGGGGATGGGGACTGTAGTCAGGATGTAATGTATGAGAGAATAAATAAAAACCATAAACTTTTCTTTGAGAAACTAAAGAGAAGAAATTGTGAATCTTTATAGCGTTTGTTCATAGTTGAAAAAACAGAGACTCAATCAAGATAGTTTGAAATGGATGAGTGGATAAAACAAATTTTAGTAGATCCATGTAATCAAGAATTCTTTATCAATCTAAAGGAATGAGTTATTGAGCCATGCAAAGATATGGATGGATCTTAAACTCAGATTGCCCAATGAGAGAAGTCATCTGAAGCATAAGTATTGCATGGTTCCATTAATATGGCTTACCGGAAAGACAGAACTATAGAGACAGTAACTAGTCAGGAATTGCCAGTAGCTTGTAGGAGGAAGAAAGGGTTGTTGTGAGTCAGGACAGTAGATTTGCGGGCTGGGGAAATGGCTCAGTCATTGAATCTCTGTCGCGCAAGCATGAGAACCTAAATTCAGTTTCCAGCTACCCACATAAAATACTCAGCATGGCGGCTCCTCGCTGGAATTCTAGTGCTAGAAAAGCAGAGATAGGAGGATGCTTAGGGCTTACTGGTCAACCAGTCTAACAGAATTGATGCACTCTAGGTTCACTGAGAAACCCTGTTTCACAAAATAAGATGGAAATCAATGGAGGGATGTGCCTCGCATCAACTTCTGCCCTCTATGTGCAGTCATGCGCATGCCTGCACAAACACATACCCCCACCTGCTCCCCATGCACGCATTTGTAAGCACATCAGCACATATTGACATCTACACACACCACATACACCACACAACAAAAAAGGATAGGTGATCTTTTTAGAGAAGTAGGCCAATTTGGTATGATATGCTAATAGTTGATGACACTGCCACATGCTAAAATCCACAAGTTTATAACACCCAACATGACCTTAAGTACAGGTAAATAAAAAAAATACCATTTTGTGATTTGTAGGATCCAGAGCTGGGAAGGAACATAACAGAAGAATCTGACCATACTGCATTGTTTGGAATGTATGGGACAAACTCTCTGACCATATTGAATTGTTTGGAACATATGGGACAAACTCACTGGAAGTGGTGAGGGGGAAAAGCATTGCTGGTGTAACTTTGCCTTTGGGGATGAGTGTGCCTACAGGTAGATGCACACCCATGCTCTAGGCGATCAAGTTGTGCCCAGGGGGTGGGTTGTTACGTCTCTACTCAGTGAAGAGTTAAGTTAATGGAAGACTTATGATAGCAGTCATGTTCATCAATGTTGGTTTTTCAGGCCAGAGACAAGCAAGAAGTCATAGCTGGGATGGCTCTAAATTAATGGACTGGTGCTGGGATATTGGGATGTTCACATATATAGCTTATAGGTAACAAGGTAGATAGTTATGCATAGGTGTACATCCTAGTTCCCTTCTGATGCGGTAAGAAAACACAATGGAGAAAGAATGGGGAGGATAGGGTTTATGCGGCTTACACTTCCCGGTCAGCAAGAGAAATCAGGGACGGAACTTAGCCAGGAGCATGGAGGAACGTTGCTTGCACGCCTGCACTCAGGCTCGTGTTCAGTTAGCTTTCTTGCACAGTTCAGGACCACCCAGTCAGGGAATAGTGCTCCTACAGTGGGCTGGGCCCTCCCACATCCATCAAAATAATTTCCCACGGACATGCTCGCTGACTAATCTGATCCGGGTAATTCCTCCGGTGAAGCCCTTTCTCTGTTGACTCTAGGCTATGTCAGGTGGACAGGTAAAACTGACTAGGACAGCATGCTCTTAAAGAGACTGAACATATGAACGGACACAGTACATGCATGTAGGGCTTTCCTTTCTCTGGCAACCAAGAGGGTCTGGAAGTCAGCAACAATGTGCATGTCTTTATCTCAGATTTTGACTTCTAATTCCCTTTTGAACTAAGTCAACCAGGACTCATTGGAGAAATGGCTGATTCTAGTGTTGAGCAAGGCTGCACAACATGAGGGCAGGGCATCTTGTAGCACCAGAGAGTAAGGAGGAGCTCACTGTAGGGCATCTGTGAGAGGGGCAGAGGAGGTAGGTGAAAGGGCTTCGAGAGCTGGAGCAATTTGAACAAAGGATGCTTTACACTAGATTATAAAACAAGTTAAAAATAAATGCCCCGGTTCATGTTGACATGAACAAATGACTGACTGACTGACTGACTGAATAAATGAATGAATGAATAAATAAATAAATGCAGGAGATAGGAGATGAGACTCGGCTCTATACGGATGAATTCTAGATCCCACCCATGCCCATTCCTGAAATGTGGCTGCCCAAAGTGACTTCCTAAGGAAACCATCCGCTTGGGAAGAGGCAGACAGGTGTCTTCCGAATACAGCCAGCACACAGGGCGATGAGAAGGACTTTGCTTCTGTAATTTCCCTCTCCTAAACCCACAACCCCAGTCTAGTCATGGGGAATGATGAGATACCCTGACTAAGGAGCAGGTCTGTGAATTACCTGGCCAGTTTTCCATCTGTTGAGAGATATTGTATTACTCTGTATAAAGGTATGTCACTGTGATTGGTTTAATAAAAAGCTAAAAGGTCAATAGTTAGGCAGGAGGTATAGGTGGGGCTTCTGGACAGAGAGAGCTCTGGGAAGAAGAAAGGGAGAGGTGCCAGAGGAGACAGGGAGGAAGCAGGACATGCAGGAGGAAAGGTAAAAGCCACAAGTCATGTGCCAGCACGTGGGTGAATAGAAATGGCTTAGTTTAAGTTATAAGAGCTCGTTAGAAACAAGCCTAAGCTAAGGTCAAGCTTCCATAATTAATAAAAAGACCTGTGTCATTTGTGTGTGTGTGTGTGTGTGTGTGTGTGTGTGTGTGTCTGTGTGAGCTGTCAGCCAAATGGAAAGTCTGACCATATCTGTCAAACTGATCAGTTCAACCACACCAAGGGAAGTCAGAAAATGTCCCAGCTGAGAGGAGCCAGATGGGGGTACAACATGTGGTACTACTCCAGAGCAGAAAAAAGAAGAAATGATTGGTTTGTTTTTTTTTTTTAAAAAAAAGGTATCTGAATTCATCATAGCCTTCCCTGGTAGTCACTATACATAATATATCAGCACTGATTTGTGACAGATCATAGTAATAAAATGTGTTAATAATAACTAGAAACTGAATGTGGGATATATGGAGTCTCTTCTACTACCTTTGAAATGTTTGATGTGGATGCTGTCCTCTGCACCAGACTGCTACGCATGAACTTATACCTCTATGGTCACCTGCAGAAGACAAGACAAACGCAAGATCTAGCATGGGTATGCAAAGGGCTTCTGAAACCTCCCCCTAGGCTGAGAAGCTATTGGGACGATTTATCCCCCACAGGTATGCTCAGAGGCCCATCTCACAGTGACACTAACCATCATAACTACTACCAGTTATAAACAAATGATTGATTGATTGATTGGATAAATAAATAAATATAGGCGATGAGCCCCAGTTGTTCCACACAGAGGAACTGTGGGTAAATGCAAAAGGCCATTCTTGATATGTGGAATGCCCAAAGTGACCTCCTAATGAAGTCTGCAGTGTGGGAAGAGGCAGGCAGGTGTCTTCTGCTAGGGGAAGGAGAGTCGCTTTTCTTTGGAGTGTGGCCACTGTTGGATTCCCCATGCCCCTGAGCATGACCGCACATCCATGCATTTGTGGGTAGCTCACTCAGTGTTATAAAAATAAAAGTAAACAGAGGATGTGAATTGGAAGGGAAACGTGTTGGGGGTGGTCCCAGAGGGAGTTGAAGGGAAGCAAAGAATAGGATAGGATCAGCTTACATTGTAATAATGTATAAAATTTTCAAAGAAATGCAAAAGATAGTAAACAAAAACTTGAAAAACTAACATAGTAAATTCATTAGAAGGAGGGAGACAAGGAAGCCAAGAGGGAAAAAGTGTGGGGGAAACATCTCCCAGGGCTATTGGGAGTCAGAGGAACAAGTGGGAAGCAGCCAAGCCTGTGAGTTCACAATAGGTTCGAGCCACCTCCCATCCTACCAGGAGCTCCAGCAATGAACAGCACACCAGAGCACCCCCTGCTGAAGGGAAGACTGTTGGGGGTTATTCCATCCTCTACGCTCACAAACTCCCAGGCACTGCTGACTTTCTACCTGCCTGAGTGAACTTGAAGCTGCAGACCCCTGTGGGTGGTCTTAAGGAGACAGGGGATGGCATGGTGAGGTGGGACATGAATATAGTGAATGATTTCAGGCTCTCTAAGGTTATTTCAGCACTGTACTCTGATGTGGGATTCCCCTCTGTATGCTGTGATTACCATTCATGAATAAAGAAACTGCTTTGGACCTATAGCAGGGCAGAACTTAGGTAGGTGAGGAAAACTAAACTGAATGCTGGGAGAAAGGAGGCAGAGTTAGAAGCCATGTAGCCCCACTGGAGATACTGGGACTTTACCTGGTAAGCCACAGCCATGTGGCAATACACAGATTACTAGAAATGGGTTAAATTAAGATACAAATGTTAGCAAATAAGAAGCTAGAGCTAATGGGCCAAGCAGTGATTTAAATAATATAGTTTCTGTATGATTATTTTGGGTCTGAGCTGCCAAGCAGCTGGGAAATGAACAAGGGGCTCTCTAACAACAGTACTCTAGTTCCTTTCATGGTGAGGATGAGGTCCTGACCCACAAGGACAATGTCAACAGAGATCAGAAAGCGGAGCTGGGATTCATGCCTGGACTGTGTGGCCCCGAGATATTCCCTAATACTGCATGTTCTGTTGAAGGTTCTGGAACTCTTTTTTTTTTTTTTTTTTATCTTCAAATTTAAATTTATTAAGACAGATTTGCGAGGTATAATGAAATCAGGTTCTGGAACTCTTAAAGGACCAGAGAACTGAGAAAGATAGCTCACATTTTTCCTGACTTCTTGAAAAGCTGACAAGGGCTATTTAAACTATGTCCTGAACCTGGAGGGAAACCCTAAGTTCCTATAGAGAAATCCATGAATGATTCATACCTCTGGGAGAAAAGATATCCTGTAAATACCAATGTAAATCAATGGTCCTTTGTACTAGTTCAGTGCTGTAGATCTGAGCTAACATTATCCAGTTGCCCTTGGCTTCTCTGGCTGGAGAAGAGCAGAGGCCTAGCAGGGGCTTTGTCTCGTCTCATGCAGGAAGTGTGTCTTGCAAACTATCTCATCTGGCAAGCTGTGGCCATAAATATCTATTTTCCATATTACCCCCAAGACCAGAGGCCTGTATCTGTCCTATTAAATGATTCCCAAGTGATTTCTCCAAGGGTGCGGGGCCGCCTGAGGAATCACAGTTGATGTGGGCTTTATAACCCTCGCTCATAATTGCTAAGGGCCCATTTCTTAAGGAAAGTAATAGAACAAGGTGCAGGCAACTGTTCGTTAGAAACAAAGGGTGAGAAGATGGAGCAGAGGTCATTATTCCTAACTGTTCCCATTATTAACTGGGGCAGGGATGAGGTGGAGGTGAGACGGGTTGGGGGGACGGCAAGTGCCACAAAATGCCGCTTCTCTCTACCAGCTGCAGACAAAAGTCACTGCTGTGTCTTGAGTTGGGACTCTCCACGGTCCCTGGTTTCAAGCCTTTCTGCCCTCTGCTTCCTCTACTTCTTCCTTGTTCTTCTTCCGCCCAGAGTTCTAAGTGCCCTCTGTTGCCTGTTGTATGTCAGGGTGCTGCTGCAATAATTAGCTCTGAACTCTCAGAGGCAAAAGTCAGTGCAGGTTTATGTCTCCAGTGTGAGGTATCATATCTTTCTACTGTGTCCTCTGGCGCACATGGTTTCCAGTAGGAAAGAGGTCTGTGGACGCCTGTGTAGTCTTAACTCCCTCTGCCTTTAAGAGTCATGTATAATTACTGTCTTAGTTAGGGTTTCTATTGCTGTGAAGAGACATCATGACCATGGCAACTCTTACAAAGGAAAACATTTAATTGGGGCTGGCTTACAGGTTCAGAGGTTTAGTCTATTATTGTCAGGGCAGGAAGTATGGTGGTGTACAGGGCAACATGGTGGTGGAGAAGAAGCTGAGAATTTTACATCTGGATCAGCAGGCAGCAGGAAGAGAGACGCTGGTCCTGGCTTGAACATTTGAAACTTCAAAGCCCACCCCCAGTGACACATGACCTTCAACAAGGCCACACCTACTTTAATAAGATTATACCTCCTAATTAGTGCCACTCCCTGGTGACAAATATTCGAATACAGGAGCCTATGGGAGCCATTCTTATTCAAACCATCACATCCCACTTCCTTGTCCCCACAGGGTTATAGACATATCAAAATGCAAAAATGCTTCAGTCCAACTTTAAAAGTCCCCATAGTCTATAACAGTCTTAACATTGTTTTTAAAAAAAAAACAAACAACCCAGTCTTTTCTGAGACTCGTGACAATCTCTTAACTGTAATCTCCTGTAAAATCAAAATCAAAAAGCAGATCACATACTTCCAACACACAGTGGCACAGGATATACAGTACCATTCCAAAAGGGAAAAAGAAGAGCATAGTAAGGAAATACTGGACCAAAGCAAAATCATAAATCAGCTGACTTCAAAATCTTCATCTCCATGTCTCATGTCAAAGTGCTCTTCAGATTGCCAATTCTTTTCTGTTTTGTTGACTGCAACACACTTCTTTCTCTTGGACTGGTTCCATACCCTGTTAGTAGCTTTCCTTGACAGGTGACAACTCTGTCATCTCCAGCATCTTGGAGTCTCCAAGGCAATCCAGGCTTTACATTCACGGTTTCATGCAATGACCTCTCTAAGCCTCCATGCAGGTAAAACCCCTGACACATGCCTGGACTCAGCTTTCCTTGGCTGTGGAGGTAGATTCCATAACCCTTTTCTTCTGTCCTTGACTCTAAAACCAGAACCACATGGCTGAAACTGCCAAGTTATGTTCCTTGATGGGACTGGAACATGCTCCCCTTATTCAAACACATTTTCACCAGCTTTCTGTTTTTTTTTGTGGTTTCCTCCACTGCCTACACTTGGTTGCCCTGAAACTCTTTCTGTACACCAGGCTGGCCTCGAACTCACAGAGATCCACCTGCCTCTGCCTCCCAAGTGCTAGGCATGCACCACCACACCTGGTTCTAAACTTTCTTTAAATTCCTTTTCATAAGTTGGAAGCTTATCTGAGTAGGATCTTGCTCAGATATCACCACTCCCATTATTCCATTTAAGCATCAAGGTTTTCTTTAAACATTTTATCTTCCTTGAGCACTATACTGGACTCCATTACACTTCCTGGTGCTCCTTCTTTTTCCCCTCAAACTGTTTATTTTTATTTTTCCTTGCTCAGCTTGCTCATTTTTTCATTATAGATCTGTATAAGTGTGGCCACTAATAACAAAAAAACAAATAGTCAATACCAGGCTGTCTGGAAATCTCTTGTGTCAGAGCTGTTAACCAACACCACTCTTCAATGTAGCCTCAGGTAGATTTTTTTGGAGAAAGGCAGAAATCAGCCACATTCTTTGCCAAAATATCACAAGAACAGTCTCACTTCTACACAAGAAATCTTCACTTCTACAATCTCTTGAGCCAGGCCCCACAGTTCAAATGGCCCGCGGCACCACAGTCTTCCATGCTCCTACTGGTATTAATCCCTGCTTAAAGCAATCAATTACTTTCCTAATCCAAAGTTCCAAAGTCTACAATCCTCTAAATAAAAGCACAATCAGGCCTATCATAACAATACCCAAGTCCCTGGTACCAACTTTTGTCTTAGTTAGGGTTTCTATTGCTGTGAAGAGACACCGTGACCACAATGACTCTTATAAAGAAAAACATTTAATTGGGGCTGTCTTACAGGTTCAGAAGTTTAGACTATTATCATCATCATGACAGGAAGTATGGTGACTCCAAGCAAACATGGTGCTGGAGAAGGAGCTGAGAGTTCTACATCTGGATTGGCAGGCAGCAGGAAGAAAGAGACTCTGAGCCTGGTTTACACATTTGAAACCCCAAAGCCCACCTCCAGTCACACCCTTCCTCCAACAAGGACACATCTCCAAATAGTGCCCCTCCCTGGTGACCAAACATTCAAGTACATGAACCTTTGGTGGCCATCCTTATTCAAACCACCACAAGTACCATGCAAAAGTTTTTGGACAAATCTGGTCACATGGTCACAACCCCAGTGCAGGGAATGTTGAGAAGTGAGGGAGCACATGGCTCATGGGTTAGCACTATATGCCAGTCTTTGATTGATACCTGAGATCGCTTCTAATCTTAATCGATGGTGATTTGCAGCTGATCAGGAAAACCGATAGACACAGTAGAGCCAGTGCTTAAACTGTAGAAATGCACTGTCCAGTGAGGTCATCGCCAGTCCTGTGTAGCCGCTGTGATGGGAGGTCATGACCAGGCCCGTGTAGCAGCTGTGATGGGAGGTTATCGCCAGTTCCATGTAGCAGCTGTGATGGTTAGTGTTAATTGCCGACTTGACAAATTCTGGACTCACTGAAAGATGGGCCTCTGAGCACATCTGCAATGGATAATCTTGATTACTTTAATGGAGGTGGGAAAACCAGCCCACTGTGGATGGCGCCATTCCCTAAGCAAGGGAGAAAGTGAGATGGGCAGCAAGCATGATCCCGCAGTATCCAGATAACCAATTTTCTTAGGCTCTTCCTACTGTGACTTACCTGCCATAATGAACCATAACCTGATGCTGAGAGAATAAACCCAGTCTCCCCTTAAGCTGATTTTGTCTGAGTATTTTAGCAATCGGGAAGGAAACTAAGAGAGTAGTTATTTTCATTTAAATGTAAATCAATTTAAATTAAATTAAATTAAATCAAAAATATGGTTTTTGTTAAATTAGCCACATTTCTACTGTTCAAAGGCACATATGCCTAGTCACTACTATTATTGGACAGCAAAGAATAGATTATTTCCATGATTACAGAATTTTCTCGTACATGCTAAAATGTCCAGAATATTATAGAATGTTTTAGAACAAGTGTTAGATTGTAAATCTAACAGGTTTCAAGAAGTTTATTCTGGCCTCTGGCTAAGGTCTTCTTTTCAGGTTTCCAGGCAAGACTGATGATAGATGTCGTGGCTTCCAACTACTAAAACTACATAAAGAGTCTCTGAGCACATTGACATCTAAGATGAAATCCTTGTGCTTTTACTTACAAGCTGTGAGACTTGGACCTGTTAAACTGATCACCATCATATTGATTTCACCACCTGTGATGTCTGAGGTGAAAACATCCATCCACCTCAGAATGCTGTGATGATGGGCACTGGTGCTGATGGTGATGGGAGTCAGCACTGGATGGAGTGTCCTGGCTCTTGTGCATTTAAGAAAGTACTCCAGT
Source organism: Ondatra zibethicus (assembly GCA_004026605.1). NCBI lineage: Eukaryota > Metazoa > Chordata > Mammalia > Rodentia > Cricetidae > Ondatra > Ondatra zibethicus. The sequence goes on from PVIU01005160.1 coordinate 15,840, forward strand.
ACTGAAATGACTCAGTGGTTAAGAGCACTTTCTGCTCTTACAGAGGTCCTCCCAGCACCAAAAATCTGGTGTCTCACAGATGCCTGTTTCCCCAGTTCTAAGGGATCCAGTACTCAAACTGAGACAAACACACATAGACATAGATTGAAAAAAATAAATCTTTTTAAAAAGGAATGTACTCAGAATTACACACACATACACATATGTGTTTGTGTGTGTGCTTTCTTTCATGGATATTATTGTAATTATCTAGTAGGAATCAATAATCCATACAAAAAGTAATCATGAGTGACATGAAACTAAAAGTGACAGAAAATATGTAGTAAATAATAAATAAATAAATAAATAAATAAATAAATAAATAAATAAATAAATAAATAAAAATCTGGGCTCAGATCTGTAAAAGACTGAATATAGGCTCAGTTCAAGGAGAGAAAGTGAGTAGGGATAAGCATAACATCTAACCTTGATGGTCAGCATTAAGGTGAAATGACACAGTCTCACGGCACCACAAGGAACACTTACCATTTTGCTGTTTAACGTGATGAGATTCTGTGTCAAGAAATATGGATGCCCTGGGCCTGTTTCCCCCAAAAAACAAGCATGGGTAAGGCTTTAGGTTTTCTTAATTTATAACAAGAAAGCTGTGACACTTTGCTTTGTTTGGTAAATATTTATTGAATTTCTCCTACAGTTAAGACACCAGGGTGACAACAGCAAACAGGAAGACAGTGGCCAACACTGTCAACGGACCAGAGAGGGGTGGAATCGTTGCTCCAACAAACATAAAATGAACACTGGGACTCATGAAAAGGTGTTCCAAGAATGTTTCTCTAGGGGTGTCTGTCTCATCAGGGGGACCAGGGAAGGTATCCTTGGGAAGTGAAGATTGAGTTCAGACAGAGGTAGAACAAAGGCGCGTGGGCAGATGAAAGGGTGTTATAATCTGTACTTCTGGAAGCTGGGAGGGGGACACAGATGGGGGCACAGTGAGTGCAGAGAAGAAACTCTTGATGTAGAAGAGACGTGGGTTGGTGTGGGGCAGAGTTAGCAGAGACCAGGCTGTAATGGACCACACAGACTGTGCTAATGATTTAGATTTGTCTGGAAGCAATTGCGAGCCATCAAGAGCTTTTAGATAAGGGTGTGGCATGGCTGTGTTTACCAGCACACAGGGTTACTCTTGAATGGAGTAGACAGCAAAGGGGTGTGGACAAGAAAGAGTCTCAACCCTTGGCTTTCAGCAACTCTACTAGATCATCTTTGGGTACAAGAAAAGCTTTGAGGTAAAATGTGTCTTTATTATTTTGGTTTTGATTCTTAAAATTAGACACAGAATCATTTTTATTTACTTGGACATTTGCACTTCTTTTGTAATTCAGTTTCTTGTAATCCAGATTTTTAAAATCTTAATTTAAATATGTTTATTAAAGATTTATAAACATTTAACATATTAAGGCATTATCATATTTAATACTTTTATTGATACATAGTTAATATTTATATAAGTATATTTATGCACATATAAACTTTTTTTAAAAAAGCAATTTCCCAAGTCAAGCTTGGTTGCATATACCTATAATATCAGCACACTGGAGAGCAGAGTGGCCAGGCTGGGCTGTACAGAGAGATTCTGTTTCAAAAACTAACAATCAGGGGGTTGGAGAGATGGCTAGGTCCTGCTCAGTCAGAGGACCTGTGTTTGGTTCTCGGCACCCAGGTGAGGTGGTTCGGCACCACTAACTGTAGCTCCAGATGATCTGACGCCCTCTTCTGGTCTCCATGGGCATCTGCACGCACATGCTCATTGCTCCCACATCACTTTCCTCCCCCATCCCCACACATTTTAAAACCGTTTGATAACGGTCTACGTATACCTGTAACACTGATCCCCTCTTCAACTTACTCAAGGGACCAAGACTCCCAGAAATTAAAATGCAATCATTTTAGATAGTTTAATTCCTTATCTAATTCCTGGCTTTGGAGGACTGTGGCTGCTTCATTGTCCTGAATGTTTTACAGAGGCCAGAGCCACCAGAGAAGAGAGTTTCAGTGGAGGAATTATCCGGATTAGATTCGTCTGTGGTCATGTCTGTGAGGGGCTGTCTTGACTGTTAATTGATGTAGGAAGGCTAAGCCCACTGTGGACAACACCATTCCCTGGGCAGGTGGTCCCTGGTTGGATAAGAAAGTTAGCTAAACATGAGTTTGCAAGCAACCAGCAAGCAAGGTTCCTCCATGGTTTCTGCTTCAAGTTCTTGCTTGCGCTGCTGTCCTGATTCCCCTTGATAGTGAACTGCGACTTGTAAGGGTGGAGCAAATAAACTTTATTGTACAAAGTTGTTTTTGGCCAGAGTGTTTTGCCACAGAAACTAGAAGGAAACTAGAACATTTGCCGGGATGGTGGAATCTCATTTAGCTTAGTCTTCGTGCCCTGCTATTTTATACCCAGATATACTGAGGAGATATCACTTTTTAAGACTTGTATTGTTCTAAACTTTTGGCTCTTAAGTATATGAGGTGTCCCATCATGCTGATTTACTCTTGGCAATTCAGCTGATATGGCTTCCCCTTCCTATGATCACGCCACCCTTGCCCTGAAAAGGGACTGTGTCTGGTAAATCTATCCTTCTGCTCTTCACTCATCTATGGTGTGATGACTCTTGACTTACCTCGTACTTGCTCAGCATCCTTTAGGTGCTAAGGATTCAGCAGCGGGCATCAGAACTCCTGCACCCATCGCACCTCCCAGTCAGGGAGACAGACAGTAAATAGAAACAGATGTGTAGTAAACAGTGAGCAGGCAGGAGGGTGCCTTGATATTCGGGAAGGTTCTCCATGGAAGTGACTTTTGCACAGGACACCTGAGTGCTGTCGGTCCCAGCTTTCTCCTCCATCTGCATGTTCTGAGTACAAGAGCTGCATAATTGGCTTAATTTCCACAGAGCCCCTTCTGCTTTGGGTGTCCTCGCTGAGCACCGTCCTTCTGCTTTCCAATACCTGGCCTCTCAGGGAGCTTTCTGCTCTAGCTCTTGGCCACACCATTTGCACCTCCCTTCCTCCGGGGCTTCCTGGCCTTGCTCTGAAAACTTACACTGTTTCTTTCTTAAAAATGTTGATCTCCAGAGACACGTTCTGTACCCCTATGTCCATTATCCCTTTAAGTTTGATCATTTTGCCATCGATTCAACCATTCTTTTGCCCATTTACTCAGCAGTTTATTTTCTGTGGCTTCTTTGCTCCAGGTATGTTATTGGTATAATCACATAAGCACTTCCTTAGGAGGTAAGCAATGTCTCTTTTGTCATCAGTCTGGTCCATATGGCCCTATACACTTGCTCAGTAAGGGGAATAGTGCTAGTCCAGGCCTACTGCAGACAGGAAGGGTCATTTTTACTCCAGCTTCGCTCCTCAGCTTCTGTCTTCTGTGCAGTGTACACTGCACAGTGTGGGCACAGGAAACCACACCCCAGCCTTGCTCCCCAGCTTCTGTCTGCTGTGCAGTGCACACCATACAGTGTGGGCACAGGAGACCACACCCCAGCCTTGCTCCCCAGCTTCTGTTTGCTGTGCAGTGCACACCGTACAGTGTGGGCACAGGAGACCACTCCCCAGCCTTGCTCCCCACCTTCTGTTTGCTCTGCAGCACACATTGTACAGTGTGGGCACAGGACACCACATTTTATGAGCAGGAACTTTTAGTAGGTCACTGAATTTCTTACAATCAATCTTTTCTTCAGAACTCAAGCCAATGCTATTGTCTTATGATGAGTGGAGACAGGGAAGAGCCCCCGAGAGAGAAGGGCTCTCCAGTAACCCAAATTCTACTTATCCCAGAAGGGAGTGCCCAGGAGCTGGCTTCCAGTTCTTCCTAGGCAGCCCAGGAGTACAGGCACAGAGTGAAATTAGGTGGAGTTAGGCAATCATGTTCCCTACTTTCTTTGGGGGGCATTTATGCTGTTATGAATTGAAGGGTAGGACGTGCAGTGTGAACTCAAAATGTGCTGTTCTAGGGCTGGGGAGATGCCCAGTTAGTAAAGTTCTTGCCACACAAACTTAGACCCAAGTTTGATTCCCAGAACCCACACATGGGTTTGTTGGCATGCTGGTAATAATATCAGTACTGGGGAGGCAGAGATGGGTAGCTCTCTGAAGTCTCTAGCAAGCCAGCCTTGTCTAGACATTTTTCAAAAAAACAAGTTGGGGCTGGAGAGATGGCTCAGTGGTTAAAAGAATACTAGTTGCTCTTCCAAAGGTCCCGAGTTTAATTCCCAGCAACCACATGGTGGCTCACAACCATCCATACTGAGATCTGGTGCCCTATTCTTGTGGCCTGCAGGCAGGCATGCAGGCAGAGCATTGTATTCATAATAAATAAATAAATAAAAATCATTTAAAAAGAAAACAAACTGGACAGTGTTCCTGAGGAACACTACCTGGAGTTTTCCTCTGATCTACATGAACATTCACACACACGTCTACTCTGTGTATGAACACACCCAACACACACACACACACACACACACACAATTTAAAGAGTTAGAAATTGTGCTTTTACATTAATTCCATCCCTACAGCATTTAACCTTTCCTCTTTTGTTGCTTTTCTCTTTCTAAGACCCACTTGTGACCTATGGTTGGTATCCTCAGGAAGACTCACAGAAGCTTTTGGAGGGGTGGTTGTGCTATCTCTGCTCACCCGAAGGAAGATTTTTCCACCCAGATTCTGAAGATCGAGTGTGCTGTCTCTGAGAGAATGTGTTCTCTGCCTGTGGAGGTGGTCAGGCATGAGCCAGGTCATCATTTCCCTGGTGCTGAAGCAGTGATTCCAACTGTCTCCAGTCAGGAATAACAAGTGGATTTCACCTTGGAGTCCAGGTTTGATGGATTGCTGCTGGCTGCCTGGGCTCAGTGGAAAGAATGCCATGAACCATTAGCAAGGTCTGCCCTCAGCATGGAGAGTGGGGTGGGGGTGCAGCATATTGCCACCACATTTGTCACCTCTGAGAAAGAAACTGACTTGGGGGTTTGTAATGCATGCTCAACACACCAGAGCTACGAGATGGATGCACTTTATGTCTGCAGCATAATATTTTAAGGAAACATCAGGAACAATGTAAGCCAGAGCTAGCTGTGCTTCAGGACTCGTGCGGGAGAATTGTCCGTATTCTGTCAATCATGATTTAAATAAATGCTGATTGGCCATTAGCCAGGATGTATAGGTGGGACAACCAGACAGGAAGTAGAGGCAGAGCAAGGAGAATTCTGGGAAGCAGGAAGCTCTCTCAGCACTCCTGCCTGGACCACCGAAGAAGCAGGATGTGACCTGCCCCGCTGAGAAAGGTACTGAGCCATGTGGCGAACATAGATTGGGATAATGGGTTAATATAAGCTACAAGAGCTAATGGGACGCCTGAGCTAATGGGCCAATCAGTTTAAAACCTAATGTAGAATCTCTGTGATTTTCTCTGGGACTAAACAGCTGGGGGACTGGGCAGGACAGAAACCCCAACCAAGCCAGCCCTCATGTTATACAGGACAGGTCTGGAAATATCAGGAATTCCAAAGTGCACTACTGAGAGGTGATAGAGGGGACTATAATCCCACACTGGTATTAACTCCAGAAATGCTACCTCCCATGGGGCCTGTTGGGTTTCTTGATCTTATTTGCTAGCTATTGAGTCTCTGGTTGATCAATATCTATATTTGTCAGTTAATGGGCATCTACCATGTACTGTGTTCAATACTAGATCTTATAGATGCTCAAAGGATGAACAGTTCCTAACTTAATGATTTCCTGAGAAATTAGAATATAGTGGGGATATCCAGCAAGGACCTTAACTGATATAGCTCTCTGAGTGTAACATGAGGGCCTGCTAGTTGGGGTTTCTGTCCTGCCTGGTTCCCACAGTCGTTAGGTCCCAAAGAATCACACAGAAGGTCTACATAAGTTATAAGACTGATTGTCCCATTAGCTCAGGTTTCTCATTAACTCTTATAACTTATATTAACCCATTATTCTTATCTGTGTTAGTCACATGGCTCAGTACCTTTTTCAGTAGGGCAGGTCACATCTTCCTTCTTTGGTGTCTGGATGGGACTGCAGGAAGAGCTTCCTTCTTCCCAGAATACTTCTGTTCTCATTGCCCCACCTCTACTTCCTGTCTGGTTGTCCCACCTACACTTTCTGCCTGGCTACTGGCCAATCAGAGTTTATTTAAAACATAATTGACAGAAATACAGAATTGTCCCGCACCATCTGAGTGGGTAGTCTTCCTCCCCAGTACAAAGAACCCTTGTCTCTACTTCAGTACATTTTTCTTCTGCCATTTCATGAGCCCTGGGGACCATCCATCAAAATATAGCAACTATCCCATCTTGCCTACCACCCACCCACTCAGGAGTAGACATGGGATTCAAGTCAGGCCAGATCCACCTGAGACATCTGACATTGAGATGCTCTAATGGCTGTATCCAGGGGAGTTGGCATGCATGGGTGCCACATTGCATGTGTGGAAGTCAGAGAACAGCTTGGCGGATCTGTTCTTCCACCATGTATGTTGTGGGGATTAAGCTCAAATCATCAGCCTTTGCCATCTGAGCCATCTTGCTGTCCCTCCTTGAGTTTCTCATCATGACCTACTCTGGTTTTGAGGACTGATGACCTCAGAATCCTAACTTGCATGGTTCTTTAGGTTGGCATTGAAGTTCAGGTCCATGGATCATATGCAAAGCTTCAGGATGCAGAGGCTGTTTAACCATTTATAGAACAATCTAGTTCTCACTCGGGTCTTTTGCCAGAACAAGTCGGGAACTGGCTGGCCGAGGGAAACAGGCTGCTCCAGCATTTAAAAGACCTTGCTTTGCAGACATCCTGAGACACAGGGGTAAAACTGAGTTTGCTATATTTTCCATACTGTTAGCGGCTGAAGGCTCTTCTATAATGAGCAAAATACCTGCTATGAAGCATAGCATCAGGGACACAAGAGCAGGCCTTGGTGTCTTCAGGGGACCCAGATCTCAGCCATGCCACTTGCTTACTGGGAATGCAGGACAAGTGCCTTGGTCTTTCTGCATACTGGTGTCTCCCGTTGCCTAGGGAATAGTGACAGCTCTTGCTCGGTTTGAAATGAAGAAAGTGGTGAACAGAAGCATGGAGCATTCTGAAGTTAGATTTTAGTAATCCCTTCAGAACAGAGGTGTGTGTGTTTTGTGTGTGTGTGTGTGTTTTCCAGAAGCACTTGCAGTTCCACGCAAAAGTCAGTTTCACTCTGTAGCCTGTCTTAGAGTCTCGTTAAAATGCGTGTTGGACAATAAGAGAATAATCACGTGCTAACTATTTTTATGAACTTCCCCACCCAAACGTCCCACACCAGGTTATTGTAAACCTGTTTCTTCTTCAAGTGAGTTCACTTCAGACTGTATTAACAGTGCCCTCTGCTGCCCGCAGCACCACAGCTTAGTGGGAGCTCCCGGGGCAGCAGAGGTGGGATGTGGGCCTGAGTGTCTGGCTCTTCTATTTCTCCTTCGCACCCTCACACAGGATCCTTTTCCATTCCACGGCTCTGATTCTTCGCCTGTGCTTCCAACTAAGCTCTGAGTCATCTGTCTCAACCTTTAATTCCAGACTGTGCCTGGACTCGACCCAAACCATAGATAGATCCCCGTGAGGCTGGGCAGACGATAACGTGTGTTTCTCTCACTCTGGATCAACAGAAGGCCGAGATTTGTTCCAGGGTGGCAGAAGCCAATTCTATTTTCTTGTGTTACGATGTGGGACTCGAGTCATGCGTAGGGTGGGCTGAGTGATTTCCTAATTCAGAACAGTGTGTGATGTGTCGCACCATGCTGATCGAGTTCCATTTAGCTCCCCCTTTGCAGCCAAGTGCAGTTGTAAGATCCAGGGGACAGCACTCTAAATCTGCTCACTTTGTCATCTGTAGTGGTTGCTGTTTCAGTTGGAGAAGGGGATTATGGGGAAGTTATCAAGAAAGTAAGTGTAAGGACTCCTGATGAGTCGAGGCTCCATTTGGATGTCATATTGTAAGGTAATTATAATAGTCTTCCTCATGAGGTAGAAAGTGGGGAAGTTAGTGATTCTTGCTGAGTGCAGGGTGGACATAGGGGTGTATCTGGAGAGATGAAAGGTAGCTTCTGGGTTTGACAAAGAGGACCACCTTGCACAAGTTGAGAAGGTCTGATCCTGAGTCAGCGACAGTCCAACAACATCATTTTGACGACTGTCAGTTATTAGTCACAGGAATGAACACAGGATGGTGCAATCTGAATCCATGGCTAGTTAACCCCTTCTAAATCAATTTCTCCTAGTCCATGATAACTCGTGTGCTTTGCACACAGGTCATGAGCCATTTGCTTCCTCAGTTGCCTTAGCATAGTGGTTATGCACCCAGACTCTGGACTCAGATGGACCTGGGTTTGAATCCCAGCCATGTAGATAAATTGCTTTCTTTCACTTCCTGTTAGTTTTCTTTCCCATCTATTGAACTATTATTGTGAGAGTTGAACTCTATAACCCTCCATGTCCGGCACAGTCTTTGCTGCCATTTCAATGATGGCATCATGGTCAAAAGGAGTTGGCTCACGACTGCAGAAAAGGAAGTAAGCCATGTATCCAAGGAAGCAGCAGAGCTGAGTCACTGTCCTCACCATTGCCCTATCAAGGATTGTTCAGCTGTGTGTTCCTGGCTTGTCTCCAAGGGTTTCTAAAACTCATGTCATTAGAGAAGTATGAGACCTGTGCTTCCCAGCCATGGACATATAGATCCATACAGTGTCCACATGACATGCTAATGTTAAGGGTAAAGTACAATCCTGTGTGTGTGAAGGCTTATACATATATAATTGTGGAGAACTTAAATAGAACCATCACCTTCTTATCTTGGAAATAAGGACATTCAAAGGCAAACACTGTGTCAACATCTATTGGTTGCTTTGGGCAGAGGAAGCCATCGTGTACAGTGTATGTGGTATGGTGACATCCTCATTTCTCTACAATATGCGCAGTTAGTGCAGGTGTTTCCCGGGTGTGCTTCTGGGGTGTCAGTACCTCCAGTTAATTAGATTTCCCCCCAAGGGACTCAGGCTGTATGATCCTGGAGATCACCAAACTAACATTGGCCACAACAGTAACGAGAGAGTGTGACTGGAACGTCATCAGTGACCAATCTGCCACTGTGCTGGTTGGGTTTGTCTCCCATGGTAAAACTTGGGATGGAAGTAATCAACACGGGAATGTCCCAAGGCTCCCAACCACCCGCCTGGAGGGGAGCTCAGCAACCGAGCTGAAGCACGGGGCTGCTCTCCTGAAGGTCATCGCAGCCCCATGTGTTTCGTAGGATGGACATTCATGGATTCAAGCCAAGTAATTCAAAGTGATTTGAAGAGCTTATCAAGGCTTAGGTGTCCTTTCCCGCCTTGCATAAGCCAGTGGCGCACTGTCCCCAGAGATCAGTGCTGATTAGTCATCACGCTGCCTGAGGACATCTCAGAGTTGCCAAGTCTGACATGAGTCTGGTCTAAAGGGCAAAAGACACACCAGCCTCTGCAGGAAGAGTTTGGGAGTGGGGGTGCTCAGCTGGATCTGGGTCTTATATTTTGTTGAAAGTCAACAGAGAGATGGCCCCCACATAGAGAGGCATAGCAAGTTAGACATGGCAGTGGCTGGCTAGCAAGCTAGGGTCTGCAGACTCCTATCACACACAATAATATTTGTGCCAGAAGACCTAGAAGAAGGAACACAAGGCCCTGGAGGCAACTTGGCATTGGAGTCACATGGAATTGACCATGTGATTATCAGGAAGTCATGGCCACCTTTGGAGCTAGACAGATACACTATGGATTCGGATTGTGCCATTTCTGAACTGTGTAAGTGGAGACGGATCACTTACCCTTGCTGATCTATCTTCATCTGCTGCCCTGCCCATCACTGTAGCCACCATAAACATGCGACTCCCAAGCTACTGTGGCCAATGTGACTTGCGGCAGGGTAAAGTACCCACTTGGTGACAAGCACGAAGTATTTTGGAAAGGAATAGGAAAGGGCTGAGGAGACTGCCCAGTGGATAATGTGTTCACTGCATGTCTTTCTTACTCTTGCTGCCATGAAAGGACATGATAAAAACTACTTAAGGAGAGAAGGATTTTAATCAGAGTTTGAGGATACAGCCATCATGGTAGAGAGGTCACGGCAGCGGGAATGTGAGGCAGCTGCTCCCATCCTGTTTGGAGTCAGGAAGCAGACAGTAACGGATGCTGCTGCCCAGCTCTCTTTATTCAGCCCAGGACCTCAACCCATGGAATGGTACCACCCACAGTTACAGTTGGTTTTTCTACCTCAGTTAAGCTACCCCAGACAATCTCCCACCGGCATGACCAGAGACATCTTTCCTAAATGAGTCTAGGTCCTTTCAAGTTGACAGTCGATATGTCTCAGGTGACAGAATTTGTACCTGTCCTTAATGAGAGACACATGAGTACAGAGTCAGTGTGTACGTCACCCTCCACCACCTTTTGTCACACAGAGCATCTTGCCTACAGGACTAAGACAGATTCTCATCACTCCACACGCCACGACTGGTGTTCAGATTCCCAGTGCCCATGGAAACGCTGGGAATGGTGATGGCTTGCCTGCAATCCCAACCCTTGGGAAGTAGAGACAGCAAATTCCCAGGGCGAGCTACCAGCTAGAACAGCCAAACCGATGGGTTCAGCAAGAGATCTTACTGCCTCAGCAAATAAAGGATAGACTGATCAAAGAAGATACTGGATATCAACCTCTGCCTGTATTCACCCACACACGTGTGTCTATTCACATGAGCACACACATATGTGTCACACATATCATACACACAACACAACCAAAAAAGGAATAGAAAATATTTCACTGATGATTTTCCTTATTTACCACAATTTGATGTATTAATAGTATTTCAGAAGTTCTGGGCTAAATAGTATTTATTATTATTATTATTATTTTTAATTTCATTTCACATTCCAACGACAGTTCTCCCTCCCACCCCTCCTGCTATCCCCCCTCCATTCCCCCCAACTCATGCCCCCATCCACTCCTCCCGGAGAGTAAGGCTTCCCATGGGGAATGAAAACAGCCTGGCACATTAAGTTGAGGCAGGACCAAGTCCCTCCCACCTTCATCAAGGCTGAACATGGCATCCCACCATAAGGAATGGGGTCCAAATTTATTATTAAAGTTAAACTTACTGATTTTTTTTCACTTTTCTACTATGATACTAGAAAATTTAGTTACATGTGTCATGGGCATAGAAAATGTTCACAATGTCCACTATCCTATTGGGAAATGCTGGTCTATAGTGGGGACTTATTAAAGAGGAGGGACAAGAGATGATGACAGAAAGTGACTCAAAGCCCTCCTTTGTGCAAGGCTATGCTCTGCTATTTAATCCTCTCAGCAGCCCAACAGGGTGACAACTTGTTTATTATACCATTTTATGCATGAGGATTTCAGACAGAAATGATTTGCTCAGTGCTTAACAGTGAATGTGTCAGACGGTGTTAGTTCGAACTCTGTATTTGGACTTAAGAACTTAGTTTCTGAAATATCAATTGTTGATTATCTTGCATCCAGGGAATTCAATGTGGTCTATTCTGCCCCTGCCGTGTGTGTGTGTGTGTGTGTGTGTGTGTGTGTGTGTACAGAGAGAGAGGAAGAGAGAGAGAGAGAAAGAAAGAGAGAGAAGAGAGTTTCTCTGCATAGTTCTGACTGGACTGGAACTTCCTCTGTAGGCCAGTAGACCAGGCTGGCCTTGAACTCACAGAGATCCACTTTCCTCTTGTCTCCTGAGTGCTAGTACTAAAGGAGTGTACCACCACTGCCCAGCATTTTCTCCCCCTTAATTAAGGATTAAATGCAAGCTCATGAAAGAACACTCTGCTTAAGGTCTTGTTATTCAGTAAGCTCTCTAGAAACATTGATGGCTGCCCTTATGTGAACACATCAAGGAGGAACTGGTGGAGCAGGTGGAAGAGGAGAACCAATGAGAAGAGGGAGAGGGAGGATGAAACAAGGAAGTACTAGAGAGGGGAAACAAGGAAGTACTAGAGGAAGGAGAAAGAGGGTCTGGAGAGACAATGGCTCATTGGTTAAGAGTACTCACTACTCTTTCAGAGGACCCAGATTTGGGACCACTCTGATGCTCTTCTCTGGCCTCCTCAGGTACCTACATTCAAGTGGTGTATGTGTGCTTATGTAGGTACACAATACACACATAAAAATAAAGACATTTAAAGGGGAAGAGGAGACATAGGGGGAGGATGAAGAGGAAGAGAAGGAGGTATTATTGTCATTGTTATCACCATGACTAAGTATCAGCACCGTCCCGGGCACTTCTCATACTACGTGATGTGATTGAATGGCCACAGCAAGCCTGTCCAGGCTTCTCCCTTCTTCAACCCCTTACTTTTTGCTGGATTGTCAGTATTGCTCTTGTATATTTACTTATACCTGAGGACACTTTACTGTGGCCTGTTGGGTGTGCAAGAGGCCACACTGTGTACTGTGGCAAAGGGGTTGCTGCTGGGGACCAGCGAGAGATGAGCTAACAGGATGAGAGGGTGGGGTTGGGACTGGGTTTCATAAAAGCTTATTTTAGCTTCTGATTCACCCCAGGAAGTTGTGAGCAAGCCCTGTTCTCCACATTGAGGCATAAAGTGTTCTAAGGAAGGTGTGATTCGCTGTTGAAAAGCTTGGTGAGGGTAGGAAAGAAACAATTGCAAATCTACACTTATGAAAGCCAGTTGGAGTCAAAGGGTGCTACTTCCGTTTAAGGAACTGTAGAGGTTTATTTGATGCAACTGGTTACGTTGTAGTGTTTCATTGTATGAAAGAATCAGGCAATTCCAGTGACCTAAGAAGCCTTGAATTGAGAAATAAGGAGCCCCAGCAGTGTCTGTCTACCTTTGGAAACCTCTGGTGACAGAATTCATATCCAACCATACTCCGAGACACCTGGGCAAAATAATCAAGAAAGCTGTTCCCACTAATCTCTGTCACCATCTGCCAACTCAACACTTAGAGTCTCTTGCTTGAAGACCAAGACAAATTCACACGGGCAGTGGATGGGGAGGGTCAGCCTACGCAGCATCTCTGCTGCTCCAGATTCAAGCTGAAGTTTCACAAGGGTCCTCTGGCAGTCCCTGTGCTAACTCTCTAAAGCACTTCATTTTTTAAACCTTATTTTACAAGAGAATCAATTATTGTGCTGGCCTATTTCATTACAAGTTAACAGAGCCAGAGTCCCCAACTACGTTGACCTGACTCCCAAAGTCACTCCCCTCCCCATTATGTATCTTTTTCTTTTGACCCCATATCATGATCAGAGCCTTTTCTACTTACACGGGACTCATTAATAAGACCTCCCAGAGACCAGAGCTGACTCACCTCCGCTGGCATCTGGGCTAAGCCCCGGAAATCTCCTGGAAGGGGTAGAAGTAATTGTTCTTGTGTTAAATCCAACTTGGCTTTGTTTTGAAGTTAAGAAAAGAAAAAGATAGATGGATGTTCTGGAAGGAAAGTCAGTTTCCTTAGTGTAATCAGCAAAATGAAATTAGTTACCAATAATTTGTGTTGTATATAAAATCTCATACATGCAAATACATATATATATAACTATATGGGTACAGAGATCTTGATATGTAGATTGGGTTTTATGTTTTGCTGCCTGTATTAGTTACCGTTGTTCCTTAGAATGAATATTATAACCAAAACAACTTATAGAAGAAAGAGTTTATTTGGAGTCATGATTTCAGTGGGATATGTGTCTATTATGGCAAAGAAGTATGGCAGCAAGAAGCAGGCATGATGGCAGGAGCAGGCAGCTGAGGAATCACATCTTCAGCCAGGAACACAAGCTGACAGAGAACAAACTAGGAGCAGGGTGAGGCTATGACCTCTCAAAGTCCACCCCTATAATGTACTTCCTCCAGCAAGGCTGTACCACTTCCTCAAACAGCACTGTCAACCACGGACCAAATGCTCAAATGCCTGAGCCTATGGGGGGGATTTGTCATTCAGATTATCACAGTACTTATTGTTTTTGATAAGTACTAACTGTCTCGATATGGCGTCTGAGACCATTCAGTGTCTGCTGTTGCTATTTTTAAATTAAAACAATTAGGATCTGGAGAGTTGATTTGTCAGTGAAAGCAGATACTGCTCTTGCAGAAGACCCAAGTTTTGTTCTCTGTCCCTACGTTCGGTAGTTCACAGCCACCTGTAACTCCAGCTCCAGGAGATTTGATGCTCTCTCAGGCCTCCATGGACACTGCACTCATGTGACATACATTCACATTATCATATCTACGTACAGATAAAATAATTGATATGATTGTTGAAGTTGTTCAAGTAATGAACAAGAAAGAAACCTAGTTATCATAAGACAAAACAAGTTCTCAGACATGAAACTGCCCCTGCACCCTCCAAGCCTTCTGCTCTCCCCAGAGGTGACCCTTCTGTTGGTTTGGTGTGACTCTCTGTGGTCTTTATTCCCATACAGCATTTGTTTGTAGGAACATAAGGATGTGTTCTTACACTGCACACAGTTTCGATAGCTGGTTTCACTAAGATGACTTTGTTTTCCTTAGTGGCTGTGTTAGCTAACGTTCTCATCACACTGACCAAATCCTGACAAGAAGTAGCTAAAGGGAGGGAGGATTTAGTCTGGTTCACAGTTTGAGGGTAGACTGTCCAACATGTTGAGGACAGCGTGCTAGCTGCAGGGGAATAAGGCAGTGGGTCACGTTGTCTCAAAATCAAGAAACAGGATTAGGGTATCTCCTTTAAGGCCACTCCCTAGTAATCTACTTCCTCCTCTGAGGTCCATCTCTCAAAGTTTGTAAAACCTCTGAAAACCGCACCAAAATCTGGGACCCGTGTGTTCATGAGCCTGTATATGGGGAACATTCCACATTTAAACCATAACATTGGCTATTTGATACCCCAGAATACAGACATAAAGGAGTTCATTCAACCATGTTTGATGATAGGCATTGGGGTAGGGCCTTGCTTTTCACTAGAATGAAAATTCTTTCACTCCAGGGAATAATTGAAAATTTACAGTCAACATATGGTTGAGTAAATATTTAAGATTTTATGTCAACTTTTTGGTGTCAAGTCCAGAACCTTTGTTATGGATGGAATTTGCTTCTTGACATACATGTTTTGCTACATTATAAGTTTTCATTTGAAAGACTTTTAGGCCTGTCTCCTAGACAATGCTAGTGGTCCTGGCTTTGCTAGGAGAGTTTAGGGATGCATCAACTGAAGAACACGGAAAGGCTTCACTCTGGGGATGTGGAGTTCGACTTCTTCTGCCTCTGCCTTGAGGACTGTATTCAACTGGGAACTGATGGCTGTCAAGGGAAATAGCAGATGTGTTTATGATGGGGGGCAGTGCCCAGACCCTTCATAGTTAAGGTCTTCAGTTAACTGTGCATAATAATCCATTTTAGACATGAGGTCTAAGTCAGTGTCTACAGCTAAGCTCTGAATCTAGACTGAGCCTATTTGCAGCCATGCTTGAATTTTGGCAACAGTCCTTGTTTTCATCCAACAAGAAGCCTCCAAATATTCTAGGACCACCCTTAAGGAAGAGGATCATGGGATGCCCTGCCTTCCCTCATCCCTGGAGACGAGTGAGCAAGGGGTACATCGTGGTCTGGAGCCCTCAGCTGGAGCTGCTGTCACGTGAAGATGAAGACTGATGCTGGAAGGATGCTTCTGTAGCTATGAGATACTCTGTGGAAAAGACCAGGGCAGAGTCTCCCTGAGAGCCTTCTGAAACTAAAATTTCAAACGTCTAGCTGGAAAACTGTGATTGAATAAATTAGTGATCTTTTTTTAAACTACCAAGGGCTTTGGTTATTATCCTGGCAGCCCTAGGCATTGTATAAATTTATTATACGAGAAAAGGAAGGAAGCAGCCTTCTGGTCTGAGTAGAAACAGAGGTTGGGGAGATGCCCTTGCAGTTAAAAGCTCTTGCAGTTCTTGCAAAGGACCCTGGTTCCATTCCCAGCACCCACGTCATAGCTCATAACTGTCTGCACTCCAGTTCAGGTGGCCCAATGCATTCTTCCGATCTCTGGAGGCCCCAAGCATGCACGTGGTTCACATAAGACATGCAGGGAAAACATTCATATATAAAATAAAAAATAAATAAATCTTAAGTTAGCAGTAGGAGACTTGGTAAAGTTCATTGCTTTGTCTCAAAGTTTGGCTGTTTTCTGCCACTATTTGGTTGGTATAGTCATTGATTCTCCCTTTCATGGAAAAAAAATTTCACTGAACTTGTTTATTTATTTGAGAGAGAATCTTGTATAGCCCAGGCTGGCTCTGAACTCCAGATTCTCCTACCTCTGCCTCCCCAGGTTTGGGACTGCATGTATGTAGAGCTGTGCCTTCCTCACAGGGCTTATTTTTGACTTGTGTCCAGCAAAGCCTTTCTTGCTTGTGTCAGATGGTAGCTGCCTCTTAGTGTGCAATGAAGGGACACTAGCCCCCTTGAGCATGGGGCTCTGGCAGGCCTTGCCCTTCTCCCCAATTCTCTCTACCTTGCTAAAAACTATTGAATTACATTCCCAAAGTTAGCCACCAAGGTCTAGTCCCTTATTTGGCCACTTCCTCCTCCTGAGGCTGACTAACAAGGTCCAGCTATCAAAGTATTGAAATCCAGCAATCAAAAGCCCCCTTTGGCTCACCTAATTAACATGCTCAATTAAAATTAAATACCTCGTCCTAACATGGGATTTCCCCCTTTACTTTTATAAGCTGCTGTTTTTCTATGTGCCACATCTGTCTCTTCTCTATCCAGAGACAGTCTTTTGTCCCTTCAGGACAAGTACTCCTGCCCCCTCTCCTTAGTTCCCTCTCCCTTCTCCCCTTTCCCTCTATCTCCTGTCTTCATCCCTTATCTCTCCCTCTGTCCCTCTGGGTTAAATAAATCTTTGTGCTGAGAACTTGGTCTTGGGGGTCCTGAGTCAATACTTTTCCTTTCAAGCAATGCTTCTGTATCTCTTCTGTTCTAGGAGCTCCTGTATCCCCATCATCCTTTGACTTGTGCTTTGGGTCAAGGCCCAGCTCCGCATCTTCCAATCTTTCTGTGAAAGCACAGTAGAAAACTATGATCTAGGTTCTACTTGTGTGGGAAGTCTGTCTCATGTGGGAAGTCCATCTCATGTTGAAAGTTCTCATGTGGGAAGTCTTCCTCATGTGGAAAGTCCTCATGCAGAAGTCCTCCACTGAGATCTCCTTCCAGTCAGTAGGAGTTTTTTTGGGGGGAAGTATTTTGTCACAGTGCATCACCTAACTCAGCTCTGGAAATCAAGAATTCTTGAGGTTGGGGGGCAGGGAATGTTCCATATTTAAATCATAATAGCAGAGATACCAGGAGCTTATTGGAAGTGCAGAGCCTCAGGCTGCATGCGTGGGTTTGCAATGGGCATTTTAAAAGGAGTCCCCCAAGTGATTTACATGTATGTTAAAGCTGAGGAGTCCAAGGCTGGTACTGAATTCGTATATACTCTGGTTAATCATCTGGGTCCTGACTGGGAGGTGCTGCCTTTTGGAGTGGATGAGGCCAGACTTGGGCTGGAATGGAAGCATGGCCCAAAGAAGGACAACCTATAGAGCTTGCGACCAGGACAACCCCATAGAGCTTGCGACCAGGAAAAGACTAGATTGCCTAACTGGCTGGAGGCAAAGAAGGGAGTTTGCAGAGCAGGGCAGGAGAAGAACTGGATGAATGCGCAGGTGGGAGCCAGGGAGACAGAGACGAGTTTCTACTGGGGTGCAGGGGAGTGAGGCTCAGATCAGGAAGTGCTGAGGAAGGCTTGGGTCGCTCATGCAGGGTGCTACTTTTACAGAGGTACATTGGAAAGCTCCTAGTGAGCATGTTTAATTCTTGACCTTGGGTTGTATGTACCCCGAGATAGCTCCGAATAGCTCTGAAAGTAACCCTACACAAAATCATAAATTTGCTCAAAACCTACGAGATCTATTGTGATGTTAGAACTTGATTGTCTGATCCTAGAGTGTGAGCTTTTTGAGAGTAATATGTAGATGATACAGCATCTACAACGTTCTGTCTGTAAGCGCCTGGAAGGAACCACGCTGTTGGACCTACTCCAAGAAACTGCTGTGGGTCTAGTGGCTACATGGGCTGCAGGTGCAGACTTACCCAGCATCCTCCTGTGTTCATCGCTAGGGCTTCTAGAGTAAAGTGCCATACTTAAGGCAACTTAAGCAACAGGCATCCTCTCATACTCTAAAGGCTGACGATCCAAGATCAAAGTCCAGACTTGGTTGATTTCTTCTGAGGCCTTCTTGCCCTGTAGATGGCTGTCATCTCCCTGGTTCCTCGCAAGGTCATTCATCTGTCCAGTGTCATCTTCTTTTAAGGACAGCAATCATGTTGGATTCAGGCTTTCCCAAGGAATCTCATCTTGACTTATGTCTCTCTGTTAAGTCCATGTTTTCAAATACAGCCATGTTGGAGGTGTTGACTTTAGGGTTTCACCATGTGAAACTGGGAGGTCAGCAAAGGCTGGAGTTCTGCCCACTACCCTTGGTCCTCTGACACTCCTGAGCACCCAGACCTCCTCTTCCCTCCACTGCCCTACTTCCAGATACCCATCTTGCCCTCCTCAGAATATTTTCATGGTTGCTACCCAAAGGATGCCAACAACTCACTGAAATAAACACATGGGCTCAGAGCCCTTGAAGGACAAAGCCAATCATGAGCCCAAACCTAGTTTTCCCTCCGGAAGGTATTTTGTGTTTTATGGGACCATCACATTTGCCTTGCCCCGCCCCCCGGGTCAGAACATGATTTCCTCAATATTCTGATGGATAGGTCATGGGAGTATGGATGCAAATGAATTTTGAAAGCTCACGGCAGCTATTGTTTGGTATAATGGAAAGTCATTAAGCATATTAGCGGCTGATTCTATAATTAAGTGCTAACGTTTTCTGGATGGAAACCTAAGTAACAGGAGAGATTGGCCATTTCCAAAACATGTTTAAACAAAAAAGATTTAGAGACAAGAAGTGCCTCTCATCTTAATTATTTTTTTTTGCATCATAAAAACCCAAGGAACAATGCATCCGGCAGCAGCATAATGGGTGTGCAGCAGCTATAGAAAACATCTCACTTCCTTTGTTTGGAAACAGTGCTTTTAAATTTGGAGAGAAAAATCTTGTCCAGCTGATGTGATTCCAGAGCACAGGAAGATCTGAGTGAGAGATAGGTGACATCTAAAGAGTATCTGTCTATGTCCATCAAATACCCGTGCAACACCAATGAGAACCATTGCTGGGTGTCAGTTTGCCAGGGCTTTCTCTGGTGAACTACTGAGTCTAAAGCTGGAGGAAGGTGAAGATATCATACCTGCACTTGGTCTCCAAGGAACTCGATTCCTAGGATGTGGAGAGAAGAGAGACAACTTCTCTTCCTTCTTAGGTATTATCATCACTTCAACTTGATCTGAAAGTCAAGTATGGTCTGTACGTAAGGAGCAATACTCCGGTGATGGCATCAACCATATCCAGGCAGGCAGGGCATCCTGCCTTCAGCATTCTTAAATGTACACCTGTGGCCAATAAATTGTATCCAGTAGGTTGAACAATGGCTAACACAACTGCAGGCCTCTAAGATCCAGCCTTCACAAGGACAACTCTGTCTTTATCTGTGCAACACCCCTCACCCACCAAATTTGTTATCACAGACCTGCGGGGTGGGGGGTGGCGAGGGGCAAAATAGTTCTGTTTTGAAAAATCACATGGAAGAATAATGATGGAAAAGTCAGCAAGAGATTCGTTTAATATAGACGTATTGGGAGACGGAGGTCAAGAACCTCAGCCTGTCTTCCAGGATAGGGCCGTGAGTGCCCAGATTCTATAAGGAAGGGGCAGAAGTGGGGAACGGGGGAACATGTGTAGTTAATCATCCCTGTTCAAGTCATGGTCTGATCCCCCTGTTTAGGTGGAAAGCCTCAGTTCCTATTGCAGGATAAATGGGGTGTCTCTGCTGTTCCTGGCACCCAAGTGACTGAAGATTTAAGGCAGTGACTGAAACCCCCTGGGTAATTCTCTGAGAGTCTGGAATAGGAAAGATATACTAGTTACCCTAATCTTACTACCTTCGATCTTCAAGGAGGATGAAAGACATGAAGTAAGTTTAAGTCTAGTCCATCTGGTATGAACGGTTTTGACATTCCTTAAGTGATTAGCATTCCTATGCCTACATTCAGGGTTAAAGAGGAATGAGAAGGCAGAGGAGACAGATGCCAAATTAAGGCAGAGATTCTGTGCTTTGATCTTGCTGTTCAGCCAGCACTGGGCATCTGCAGGACCAAGTGGAGAGTCAGTTTTTTAGAACGGGAGCATCAGCTGAGTACTCAGTACAAACAGTGGTTCAACACCAACTTCCACTAATTCCTCTTTGGCCACTGGTATCCGGCTGCTTTTGGGTCAGGCTCACAGGATGGGCTAAGGTGCTCAGTCAGAAGACTTGCCCGGGCTAGTCGGTTAGGATGATCTTTGCTAGGAGGTAAGCCATCTTTCCTTCAGGTCTCTGTTGTCCCTCTGTGCTGGGTACAGTACCCAAAGATAAATAGATTTCTTAAGTGCTTTATAGGGTTTTGGATCCCATTGGAGAAAGCCAATCACAGGGATCACTGTGAGGGCACTCTGTGCCCTAAAATCGGGAAGGCATGGGAGATCAGGATCTTTAATGCAACACAGCAGATATAGCTCCTTATTCTGTAGACTCTCCAATTAGCATATCCAGTTCCTGTTTCTAAATGAGGTCCAGTTGGCGCATCCCCTCCCATTTCTAGACCAGTGGAGTACCTGTCCTTGTGGCCCCACCCTAGCTGGATGCCAGCTCTAGAGACCAGGGTCAGTGACTATGGCCACTTCACAGACACTGACAGGAGGCATGAAGGGCACACCCATGAAGGGCATCCAAAGCATGTCAGATGCAGCTCGGCTAGACTTGCGTGTCCCATCGCTCAAACCCTGCCTCTCCTCAAAGGCACTTGCTGCCCTCTCAGGAGGACATGAGCAGAATCCCTCTGCCTCTTTGCTTGGCACTGACAGATAGTCCCCAGGTGAGCAGGGGAAAACGGAGTTGTCAACCAGCAAATATCTGCGCAATGGACGTGACCCCAGATAAGAGGCCCTCGCTCACTTCCTCGAGGTGGGAGAGCTTTCAGCTTCAGAAATTCAATTTCCTCCATTCATGCAGGGAACTTGAGGCCTGAGAACTGCTGATAACTGTTCATTCACTCGCTCAGTGTTGCTCTAGCCCTGAGAAGTTTGCCCAACTCTTCCTTTCTCTAGGAAGTCTTCTTCCGAACGTTATACTTAGCCAAACCCTTTGTGGCCCATTGCACCTTGTAAAAACAGCTCTTTTATTCTTTTTCTTTCATTTGTTCATCAAATATGTACTGACTATTTCCCATGAGCCAGGTCCTGAATAAAGGACAATGACAAAAGTGATCATTTTGCTCTCATGTAGCTTACATATAAAAGAGGAAGGTCATAAACAAATAGCCCAGTAAATATATACTGTATCAGAGGCTGAAAAGAAAAAATGAGATTGGATAGGAAACAGTGATGGAGTATGCATGTGTATACATGTGTGATATGTAGGGTATATGAATAATACATGCTTATGTATCTGTGTGGAGTGTGTGATGGGTGTGCATACACATGCATGTGTACATGTACAGCTTGTGCATATGCCATATGTGGGATATGTGCTGGGAGTGTGGTATAAACCCACATGTTGACTATGAGTTGGATATGTATGCATGTGCATATGTATGAGCATGTGTGATATGCATACATGTGAAGGGTATGTGTTGGTATGTGCATACTCACATGCATGTGTATGTGTGTGGTGTGTGTATATGTGAATTATGGGTTAGAAGTGTGGTGCATATGTACATGTGTATATGTTTGTTTGTGTACAAGTGTGTGATGTGCATGCATATTGGGTATATGTTGGGTGTGTGCATATATAAATGCATATATATTGTGTAGTATGTGTGCATATATGAGGTATGTGTTAGGTGTATTGAAAATGTGTGTGCTGTAAATATGGAGTATGTGTGTATTTGCATGTGTCTTAGTGTTCCTATTGCTGTGAAGAAACACCATGACCACAGCAGCTCTCATAAAAAAAAAAAGCATTTAATTGTGGTGGCTCAGTTACAGTTTCAGAGGCTCAGTCCATTGTCATCATGATGGGGAGCATGGCAGACATGGTGCTGGAGGAGTAGCTGAGAGTCCTATGTCTTGCAGGCAACAGGCAGTCAACTGAAGCACTGCCTGACATTCAGAGCATAGAAAACCTCAAAGTCTTCCCCCATAGTGACACACTTCCTCTAAGAAGGCCATACCTGCTGCAACAAAGCCACATGTCCTACTAATGCCACTCCTGTGAGGTTATAGGGGACAGTTACATTCAAACTACCACAGCATGGATAGATAGACAGACAGACAGACAGACAGACAGACAGACACTCATATCTGAGTGGGACTCTAAACTAGACAGTTGGTCAAAGGAGCATTTTCTGTAATCTGTATTCATGCAGAATCGGAATTACTTGAAGGAGTGGGTTCAGAGGGTATTTCAGGAGGGATTCCTAACATATGGAGTAGCATTTACCTGTTAGAGGAGTACTTTTGAAACTAGTGAGTGCTTAATAGTGAGACAGTTGGAAGGTCATAGGAACTGAAGTTGTTCTGTCTTGTAGACCCAGCGAGAAAGGTTTAGTTTTGCTGGAAGTGTGACAAAAAGTGTGACAGACAGAATAATGACCCTTGAAAAGGATCATGTCCTACTTGCTAGAATCTGTATACACACAACCTTCTACAAAAAGGGGTCTGTGAAGCTGTGATGGGTTAAGTGGTCCCCACATCACCTCAAGGGTCTTCACGGGAGGGAAGGCGATGCTGTATCAGAGAGAAGATGGGCAACAGAGGTCAGAAACATGTAGGATTGCAAACCAAGGATTGCAAGTGGCTCTGGGAGTTGAAGGATCCAGAAAGAAATTCTCCTTGGGGTCTTCCAGAAGAGACCATCTCTGTTGGTTCCTTGATCTCAGCCCGTATCAGCCAAACCTGATTTCTGAAGTGAATTGAGAATGGACAACATATGGGCTGTGCAAAATCTCACCATGGGAAGATTTTGAGGAGAGTTATGATATGGCTCCAGTCACATCTTTTTAAAATTCCCTGACTACCTCCTGAGAGAAGTAAATGAAAAAGATTAAGTAAAAGACTTAGCAGAGAAGAAAGTATAGTGTTTGGCCTGTGTGATGATGAAGGGTGGATGGAGTCTGCCTGAGATGTGGTGTCCCTCAGACCCAGTGTGTAGGAGGTTGATTATGGGGCTGAGGGAGAGAGAGAACTGCTGATGGTCCCCAAATTCCTAACTCCCTGCCTTAAAGCATGAACATGTCATTTTCTGAGAACAGGGAAGGTTGGATACGTGGTGCTTGTGTGCTTGTGTGTAGGCAGAGAGTAGAGGTCCAGAACCCCACCTGAATGTGCTGTGTTTGGAATGTCCATAAGCCATTGAAGTAGAGATATCAACCAAGCAGCCATCACTCCTGACATTCTGAGATACAGGTATAAAAAGCTAGAGTTAGCTGTGTGGAGATGATGCTCAGATCCATGGGACTGGATGGGACTGTCCAGAAGAGGCTCTCTTGACTGAAGAGAGCACATGCTGTGGGTCCAGCATTCCACATGGGTCATCTTACTGCTAGCAGGGCACCCCCTCCCCGTCCAGGGCTCAGGCTGGTGAGGAGACCTCTTGGAATGCCGGTGGCTCTTGGAACGGCAAAGCAGTTTCTTAGTTCCCCACTGCCCTCTCCCATTTGGATAGTTAGGGCTGATTGTCAGCTAGACTGGGTTTACAACCGCAGAAGAAACAAGTCTTTGGGTGTGTCTGTGGGGGGGGTTATCTAGGTTATATTACCTGAAGTAAGAAGGCCCACCTTCAATGTGGGCAGCACCGTTCCACAGACTGAAGTCCTGGACTGAATAAAGAAGGGGAAAAGTGAACTGACCACCAGCGTCATCTCTCTCCACTTCCCAACTGTGGATCAATGGAGCTGGATCAGCTAGCGCTCCGGTCACCATGCTTTGCCCACCGTGGTGGGCTATAAAGAGCTTGTTTCTTTGGTCAGGTTTTGGGTCGCATCAATGAGGCGCTATCTTATACAACTACACTGCACACTGCTAGACCCAAACTGATGTTCTCAGCAGGAATCCGTGGTGACAAGATATGGTGATTTCTACAACGGATAAAAAATAAGCTCACACGTTTACGCAAAGGCTACAGCCATATCAGTGTGTGCACTCTGACACCCCTTGCCTGGGTGTACCCATGAAACTGCTTTAGTACGGTTCACCAGAAAAATAATGATTCTAAGAAAAGGGCAAATACTTGGTTAAAGCAGAAGGAAGTGCACAGTGCGGAGGACGCAGAGGCATCCTGGATTGATTCATGGGCTCCTGTTGACTGTTTCCACACCATAAATCTCGGTTGAAGAGCCTTACCGTATCCAAAATGAGGGCCCAGAAACCCCAAACAAGAACACAATGGCTCACCAGGGAAGGCTTTAACCAACCTAAGTACTGCTTCCCTTCCCTGAAGAAATCTCCTCCATCTGTGCTGGAATCATTATCTCTGCCTTCCTTGGAAAGGCAGAATTTGTACTCTCCCACCCAGGAGCTTTTGTGACCCACCTGACTTCAGAGATGTTCCATGATAAACTTCCCAAATGAAGAACAGAATGGGCACTAACGCCTCCCCGCTCTGTGTGTGTGTGTACATGAAGGGAGAGTCTTGGAATCATTATAAGAAAGCCCGATTTCGAAGACCTGGTCCTATTTGGTGACCCTGTTGTGGTTTGGATGTGAAATGTCCCTCATAGGCTCCTGTGTTGGAACACTTATTCCCTGGCTGATGGTACCATTTTGGAAACTTATGGAACCTTTGGGAGGTGGAGAAAATGGGTAACTGGGTGCAGGATTTGAGGTTTTAGGGCCCAGGCCCACTTCCTGTCTCCTCTTTTTGAACCGCAGACACAATATGACCTCCTGCTTCATGCTCCTGCCACTGTGCCTTCCCTGCCACGATGGACTGCACCTTCATGTGGCAAACCAAAATAATTCCTTCCTCCATTCTTATGTCAGAAAAATCAGCTCCCAAGAAACCCATATACATGCTTGGTGGGTGTTTATGTAAGCTGTCTTCTAGTACAAAATGCTCACACTGCTCTTGTCTAGCCATTGTACACATGGCAGAGCTCCTGATGCTGGTCTGTCTGGTTAGCTGTACCCAGACAACATAGCGCATTCTATTTCTTAGGAATAGAAATTCTATTTCTTATTTTGACATCTGTATGACCGTGTGGAGTGTCCCAAGTGGCTCTGGTCCCCATAGTTTCATATTGGGTCTTGGATGAAGGGGATATCATTTGTTTACAAGGAAGCCTCCCCCTAGTGGATGTGGGACCTAGATAAAAGCATAAGTAGAGCAACACAATGCCCTTCACAGCCTACTCTCAGAAGAAACGTTTTAGAACTTCCATCCAGATTACACCAACCAAACGCGATGCATGACCAAGTCCATTGTTATATGATAAGAGTATACTGTTCCCATGAAGGTTGGGGAAAAGGAGGGAGAACTTACCAAGTAATAAGCTGACCTCTACAGGGAAGAATATGAATATTTGGTTTGAGATGGGACAGTTTTAATAGATCAGTATCATGTTTATGTGTGGTATGTCTCAGGTGGAACATAGAGACAGCACATTGTGCGGATTATCGCAATTGCCATTCTCTGTTGGTTCTGCTTAGCCTCCAGACTCAGGCTGGATCTAGGATTCTAATTGTTCATTTTTCTTATCAGGTGAGTCCATCATGTTTCATTTCCTTTCTGTCCTGAGCACATAGAGGCCTCATGACTGAGTTCTAGCTGATGGAATGTGGTAGTATGCCAGGCCTGGCTGATGCAAGCTTCCCACACTCACTGTCCCAGGCTCTTTCCACTTCTACCTGCTGAATGCCCTCATGTAGGGTGACAATGAAGTTGAAAATTGAAGACACAAGTTGCCCCCAGAACTATTGGAATGTTGTAATTTATATGGGAGAGCAATCAGTGTTATCCTAACTATACATGTAATGCATAGAATATAATAAAATTTTGGTGTGTGGGAGGAGGGGTATATGTGCACATATGTGTTCAGGTGCACGCAAGTAGGAACCAGAGAAGGATGTTGGGTATCAGCTCTCCAGATCGTTTCCTTTAGGCAGGGTCTCTCATTGAACCTGGAGTTAGGCTAGGAGCCAGAGAGCTCCAGTGATTCTTCTGTGTCCATCCCCTGAGTATTGGGGTGGCAAGTAACCTCAGCCATACCCAACTTTCTACATGAGTGATGGGAAGTTTAACTCAGTTGTAATGACACAACAAATGCTCTTACTGAGCTAACTACCCAGTCTGATTTATTTATTTTTAGTTTCATAATTAATAAAAGGCTCAATTTCTATACCTCCAGAATCTCTATGTACACACAGTGGAATGTGTCTACAAACTAAATGTCCTCATTTCTAAGAGGTGCCTCCCCTTCCTTCAGTGATATAGCTGATGACAGTTAACTGTAACCAAAACTTTAATTATATGCCAGACACTTGATGCATGTGAGTTCTAGCTACATTTGAATCTTGAAGATCCCATGATGTCTACCGTGGTCATTTTTCTGGGTGTAAATCTGAGCTCAGTGTAGACAAGATACTAGACAGGTTTGAACTGCTGGAAATGGAGATGCCAGGCCTGATGCTCAGGTGGTAAGATTATGTTTGTGTGGCTTGCAACTGGACTGAGAGCCTAGCCAAGTGGATTGCCAGCCCTGTGGGCAGCCCTGTCCTTCTCTAGGTAGCTTCTCCAGGAGTCTTTATAAACCAATGGTAGTTTTCCATAGCTTCTGATAGCACAGCTCTCCACTGGATCCTGGCTCTGGGCCATCCCTCCATCTTGTAGGCTGGTGTAGGAGGTTCTTCTGTATTTGTGTTGCTTTCATTGGTGAATAAAGAAACTGCCTTGGCCTTTTGATAGGGCAGAAATCAGGTAGGCAGAGTAGACAGAACAGAATGCTGGGAAGAAGGCAGAGAGAGAGAGCTGCCGCCATGGAGTTGCCAGAGTCAGACATGCTGAATCTTTCCCGGTAAGCCATGACCTCATGGTGAACACAGATTGGTAGAAATGGGTTAGATCAGGATGTGAGAGTTGGCCAAGAAGAGGCTAGATATAATGGGCCAGGCAGTAATTTAATTAATACAATTCCTGTGTGGTTATTTCAGGGGTTAAGCTATCTGGGTGGCCGGGAGCAGGTCGACTGGAACAAAAGGCAGGCCCACTCGCTGCTCATTACTACAGATTGGCACCCACGTGGATAACTGCATCCACAGAAAGCCTGAGAAAGCTTGGGAAAGAATAGAGTAAAGCATGTTTTTTGGTAGCAGTAATTTCTTGGGTCTGCTCTACTTACTAGAGGCAAGAAAGCACTCTCATCTAAGAGAGACTT
Organism: Ondatra zibethicus; assembly: GCA_004026605.1. NCBI lineage: Eukaryota > Metazoa > Chordata > Mammalia > Rodentia > Cricetidae > Ondatra > Ondatra zibethicus. The sequence goes on from PVIU01005160.1 coordinate 43,494, forward strand.
CCTGACTCAGCTTTAGCTTCAAAACCCTGCAGCTCTTTAAGAGGTCCTGCCACGAAACACTTAAATGGTGTTGATGAAAAGCTGACCGCATACTTTGTGGTTTTCAGTGATAGCAGGATAAAAGCTGCGCCATTTTAAAATGCCAGCTTTCTGGGCCATCCTGCCAGTTCTAACTCTGACTCTTTCAGGCAGGCAGTCTGACTACGGAGCATTTAAGTGTTGTTTGTGAGCAGAATGTTGCAGCTTGCTTGCTGGCAGGGACCTTGAAATGCCATAGAGTTGTGGCAATGAACATGGCTCTGGCCGGTACCTCAGCCTTGAGACTGAAATCTCAGAAAGCTAAGAAATGGGCTGGATCCAGTCATCAAAGACACGGCTTTAATCCTACCCATATTGCTTAGTAAATTAAAGACTCGTGTAGTCAGAAAAAGAGAGATATATAATAAAGAGAGATTCAAAGACAAAGAAAACCTCTAAATGTTTTACAATGTGTTAAAAATATATGCAGGCTAAAGGTTAAACTTCTTAAAGTAAAAAAGAGAGTAGTTGGGTGTGATGGTACACATCTTTAATCCCAACACTTGGGAGGCAGAGGTAGATTGACCTCTGTGACTTCAAGGTGTGGTATCACACACTTTAATCCCAAAGCTTGGGAGGCAGAGGCAGACATATCTCTGTGAATTCAAGGTGTTATAGCACACACCTTTAATCCCAGCACTGGGGAGGCAGAGACAGGCAGATCTCTGTGAATTCAAAGATAGCCTGGTCTACAGAGGGAGTTCCAGGACAAAGATACACAGAGTACCTGTCTCAAAAAAACCAAAAGTTAAAAGTAAAAATAAAAGAAATAGAGGTTAAAATAAAGTCACATAAAGATGAAAAATACACAGAGAATCTTTATACAGTATGTTATTATGCTCTCTTTGAATTGTTTGGATGCTGAGGAAGGAGCAACAGCTGCTAAAAGAGTTTTGCTTAGAAATGCTGCTGAATTAATCCAAGATAGGTATTTTGAAAATACCTTGACTTCAAAATTGAAGTCAAAAGATATGTTACTATGGAGAAGAGATTTTGCTTTTGTTTCCACAGGAAATGAGAGGCTATGGATTCATTCTGAGTTAAGAAAAATCAGGTTTGGTCAAGGAAGACCACCTGAGAAATCTCCGGTAGGAACAGATGGCCCAGATGACAGAGTTCTACATCCAGAACAGATTTAAGACTGAAGCCTGAGATGATCAAGACTCACAGGATACTCCAGTCAGGACTTGATCATAATTCTAAATTTTCTTTAGGTCCCCATAAGATTATCAGCATCCCCAACCAGACAGAAGTAGCCTGGAATACTACGCCCATATTTCCAAAAAATGGACTATGGCTATTTTCCATTTTTTTTTTAAAGAAGGGGAAGTGGTGCAGGAGAATTGTCTGTATTCTTTCAATCATGTTTTAAATAAATGCTGATTGGCCAGCAGGAAGTATAGGTGGGACAACCAGACAGGAAGTAAAGGTGGGACAATGAGAACAGGAGAATGCTGGGAAGGAGGAAGCCCATTCCTCCCCAGTCCTGCCCATACCACCTAAGAAGCAAGATGTGACCTGCCCTGCTGAAAAAGGTACTGAGCCATGTGGCTGACATAGATAAGAATAATGGGCTATGTATGTTATAAGAGCTAATAAGAAGCCTGAGCTAATGGACCAATCAGTTTATAGCATAATGCAGACTCTCTGTGTGTGTTTTTCTTTGGGACTTGCCGGCTGTGGGAACTGGGCAGGACAGAAACCCCAACAAACAGGCCCTTCATGTTACAGTAGATAGAGGCTGTATGTTTGTTTCCTGGGCTACTTAGACCCAAATAATCACACATACACTATATTAATTACAACACTGCTTGGCCAATGACTCAGGCATATTTTTAACTAGTTCTTATATCTTGAATTAACCCATTTCTTTTACTCTGTGTATCATCAAAAGACTGTGGATTACCGGGTTAGGTTCTGGTGACTGTCTCCTTTGGCAGCTACACGGTGTCTCTTTGACTCCGCCTACTCTTTCTCTATATCTTTTCAAGCCTGGCTATATTCTTCCCTGCTATAGGCTGAAGCAGCTTTTTTTATTAACCAGTGGTAATAAAACACATTTATAGCAAATGGAGGGAAATCCCACATCATCCCATCTCTGCCAATCTGAGGCACCCCACCATTCTTTTCATAGCATCTGCTTTGATCTAAGCCCCTATAAGTCATTCTTCTACTTAGAAACCTTGCTCTGTCTACCGTTTGCGCCCCAAACCAAAGAGGCCACATCCACAGTGGAGGCTCTTCTACTCCTGGTGAGGGAGAGACTGCTTATTAGCGGCTGCACTTTTCAGAGCGCTGAAGCCAAGAGTGGCAGGGAAAGCCCCGTCAGGGCTGCCGTGTTGAGGCAGTGGACTCTCTGGAGCAGTGATGAGCAGCTTCCAAGGGGCATGCTCACCCTCTGGCAGCCTAATAAGGTGCTGACCAGATGACTCTTGCCAAAAGACGTATTGACAATCCCTTGTTGGCAAAAAGCCTCTTCTTCAGGCTGGGGCTGGGCTCCTGTCCATGTCATTTAACCTTGGTGTCAGTTTCCAAGAAACAGCTAAAGACAGTTCAGAGAACCAGTGGGCTTCTAGAGGGTGACTCAGGGTGAGAACATGGAGGTCAGCAGGGAATACCAAGCCTGGAGTTCTCCACAGTCCCCAGATAGTCACAGGCTCAGCCTTGAGTCGATTCTGTTGTGAATGAAAGGGTTAGAGTTAGGGGTTCAAGAGGGACACTGAGATGAGTAACCCTTTGGGCTAAGAAATGTGTTAGGAGAGTAAGTGCTATGGGCAGAGAGGCAGATAATAGTGCGGCAAAGGCTCTGAAGAGAGTACAGGCCCATATTGCAGATGGGTGAATCCCCTTTTAGGTTTCATGTGCTGATATTTTGTTTGTGCTGAAACAAATAAAGCTTGCCTGAAGATCGGAGTATGGAGCTAGCTACAGTAGTTAGCCATAGAGGCCAGGCAGTGGTGATTCACACTTTCAATCCCAGCACTCAGGAGGCAGAGGTAGACAGACCTCTGTGAGTTCAAGGCCACCCTGGGCTACACGAGATCAGTCCAGTCTAAAGGAGACACAGAGCCAGGCAGTGGTGGCTCACACCTTGATTCCAGTGCTTGGAAGTCACACACCTTTAATCCCAGCACTAGGAAGGTAGAGACAGGAAGAGATATGGCTGGGCAGAGAGAGGAGTGTAAGGCCGGAGGAGACAGGAATTGAGAATTCCTGGAAACAGGCTCACCCATTCAGTCTGAGGATTCGGTAGAGGTAAGAACGAGTGGCTGGCTGCTCTGTTTCTCCACTCTTTCAGTATTTACCCTGATAGCTGACTCCAGGTTTTTATTATTAAGAACAATAAATTCTCACTACAGTTTCAGATGGGAAGCGTTTGCGTGTCACGTGGTCGATAAGTAGTCCGTAGCTGTGCATCACGTGGTCGATAAGTAGTCCGTAGCTGTGCGTCACGTGGTCGATAAGTAGTCCGTAGCACACTCTTTTGGTCAGGCTGTCTGTCATTAAGCTCTGAGATTCAAGAGGGTGAGAATTCTGAAAATGAATCATATTAGTTTTGGAAAACAGGTTACCATCACTTTGCTCAGCTGTCCCAGTTCAATCAAAACGAGGAGCTTTGCAAAGTGGCGTGGCTCTGACCGTCAATGAGCAGTATGTAGCAGGAGAGTCAAGGTGACAGCTTGGCCTGCAGTCACTTCTAAGTCTCTGCACAGCTCAGTTTCCTCGTGTGGCTACTGGGGTGTTAAGAAATCATGCCCCGGAGTGAGGGTCTCTCCCGAAAAGATGGGGCTGCACAGAGCACCTGTGTCTGTGTTGATCCAATCAGACCATGGAGTCCTGAGAGAGCTTTGTTTGGTCCACAGTGTTTCTCACGAGGAAAGTTAAGTTTCCCTATGTGTGTGTGTGGGGGGGTCGTCACATCTTGAGACTTCTTGTAAATTGACCTCCAGGAAAGAGTGTTAGAGGAAAACATCTGATAGCCCCTTGCCTGGCTCCTTGACGATCTCAGTTGCGTATGTCTGACTGATTCCCATCTGGGAGCAGTGATTTTTGCCCTGGATGGGAAGACTCAAGTTTATGTACTGTAGCGGCGAAGGGAGCAGCCATGAGAGCAAGGCTGGCCACTGTGATGCTGGAAGATTCCAATCGGAAGTGCTTAGTTAGTTTAAGGATAGAAGTTGCTAGAATGATCAGCGTGTCAGGGACCAAGTCGTTGTTGTCATGACTGGATCTCCCCTTTGACTTCATCACTCTTAGAAAGCCCTGGCCGCGGAAGTGGAGTCTTTTTAAATGTCTAGTGCTGAGGGAAATGCCAGTCTAGCTTCTGGTTCGTAAGCAGGTGGTGGTTGACTTGAGTATGTTTCCCCAGGAGCAAACTACAAGATTTGGGATGTACTTGGAAAATGATCCTAGGAAACTCCAATAGAGAAGTAAAAGACATAGGTAACGCATACCAGCTGAAAGACACCTGTGTCCCGTTCCCTAGAATCAGAGACGATTGCAGTACTTGGGACATGGCAGGGACATGGGTTGACCAGCTGAGCCCTAAGTGTAGCTACGGAGATCCCAGTGATAGGCAGACAAGGAGAGGAAGCCTTGGGGCTAGAGGCCCTTCCGGTGCCTGCTGCTGCTGACTGGAACTCCTCTTACTGCCTCAAGGGAGGATGTGAGGTAACCAGTAGACACCCTACCAATATTCAGGAAACCTCTTCGAAGGGATGCCCCGGGACTGAGGACTTTACCATTGTTCCAATTGTTGCTGCCTCAAATCTTAGAAGAGGCCTCTCTCAATGCAGCCTGCTCATCAATCCTCCACCCACACGTGTGGAGCTCTAAGAAGTTACCACGTGGCATCCTTGGTGTGAGGAAGGCCAAATGATTTAAAACTCTACTGAGGGATCAAGGCTTTAAGGATGTGGCCTCCCCTGGCTACCTCCCCTCATCACTGGGTACACTGTCGGGGCCTCTGAAGAAGAGGGGAAAATGGACTGCTCTGTTGACCCTACAGGACCGCTTCACCACACATAGGCCCTCAGCTCTAGTGACCCTCAGAGCCACTCCTTCAACCAACCAAGCTCCAAGTAATCTCTATCTTTCCCTTAAATGCTTTGAATTCTCCTGTTCTTGAAGCATCTCTGAGAGGAGCTTGTTGTTACGCCAAAGCAGCTTCTCCCATGAGCCTTTGTTACACAAATAAAGTAGACGTCTGCTTTTGTTCCTCCTGCTCCACTTTCTGGCACTCCCCATCCAGGCTTTTAACAGGGTTTGTTATAAATGGAAAAGAAAGCCACAGTGCCTCCGGGGGCAGCCATGCATTCTTCTTCTAGCTCCTGCCCTCTAGCGCCTGTGTTTTCAATAATGAATGTCACAGGGGGCCTGCGAGCTGAATGGGGACTGATAAGTGCAGCCCATGCTGTGCTCAACTCTGAGGAGCTGGCTACAGGTGCTACCTCCAGATCCCACATGGAAGGCAGGAGAAAGTACTTCCTCTGCTGTCCAGCATCTTCCTCATCCAGGAAGGCTCTCTGTGATGGACCTGGGGAGGGGTTAATGCTGGGCTCAGAATCCAGGCATTTAAGCATACTCACTGTTCTGGCTTTGCCAATATTGTGTGTGCTGTGAAACTAATCACGTGACCCAAACTTCTGTGCTTCAGTGTCCTTCTGTGCAAAGACAAACCAGTTCTTGCTGGTCCCTCACACCCCATAACCCCTTAGGTCTTCAATGAAGCTGAGGAGATGACCCAGTCAGGGAAGTGATTGCTATCCAAGCATGAGGACCTGAGTTTGGATCTCCAGCACCCACATCACCCCAACTGTAACCCCAATTCTAGAAAGGGAACAGGACACATAGACAGGAGTTTGTTGGCCAGTCAGTCAGTCAGTCTAGCCAAATGTGTGAGTTGCAGATTCAGTGAGAGACCGTGTTCCAAACCCTGAGGTGGAGACCGAGAGAAGACAGCTGATGTCATCAGCCTCCAGCCTCCACACACAAACACATACACCGGTCCCCCTGTCTGCCTCAAAGCACCTAGGCAGGTTGCCACTCTGTCCCATGGGCTCCAGAAGATAGGTAACCCAGACCTGCACTAGGTGCTGTGAGATCACAGTTAGGCGTGGACATTGTGATATGATGTTGTCTGGCGGTGACCTGGAGGCTGCTGGTCCACTGGGGGTATTGAGAAGGAGAGGGAGACCACAGAAGGCCTGTGGGCCAGGGCAGAGGTTCTGGTAGGGGCATCCCAGGTGGGATAACAGCTGGAAAGCACCATGAGAAGGAAGGACTGGTGCTGTGGGTGATGCCTGGTACATTCTTGGCACCCTTGGAAGGTGTGAAGTTTGGGTTTTGCCCATACTTCACTGTCTCTGAACGGGCTTGCGGGTGCTGAGGTTCCACTTGTCATGATGGTGTAACTCAAGGTCCCAGTGCCCTCAGTGTGTCTGTCATTTACTAAAGTGACTGCCGTTCTAAAAGAGCACATGTATAAAATCACAATTATGTTTGGTGTATCTACTGGCATGAGGGTTAATCGTCACTGTTAACTTGGGTTGACTTAGGATTGCCATGGAAACCTATCTCTAGTTGTTTGTTTGTTGTTTGTTTGAGGGTGGCTCCAGAAAGGTTTCTCTGAAGAGGGAAGATCTACTCTGAATGTGAGCAGCACCATCCCATGGGCTGAGGTGTTGTGGGAGCTCCTTCAGCCAATAGCCTTCAATATACCAGCCCACTTGGGCATGGTCTCTGATACTATAAATGCAGCTGTAAAGTGGGCACTAGCTCTCTTGCTTCCAGCTCTCACTTCCGGCTGTTAGACTCTGTTCCTGTTCCCCATTCGTGCAGAGGATTGTGATCTAGAACAGTGATCTGTGAGTCTCTCCTAAATAAATAACCCTTTATTATACATAATTCTGGAACTACTGTGGGATTATTTTGTATCTTCCGCCATCACTGAGTCCTCCAACTAAATAAAAAGGAAAGAGCAAGCTGAGCATCAGCATCCATTTCTCTTTGTTCTTGACTGCAGACGAATGTGGGACCAGTTGCCTCACGTTCCCGCTGGTATGCCTTCCCATCATGGATTGTACCCTCAACTATGAGCCACAATCACCCCATTGAGTTGCTTGTACCGGGCATCTTGTCATAGCAATGGAAAAGGTAATATAACCAGTATGGTCTACCATGCACTGATGGCCTCCTCGCCCCCTCTTCTTCACCTTCTTTGCATGGTTGTCTAACATAGCCTCATTTGTGGTCTCATGAATTATTGATGTCTGATTCTCACAGATTCTTCATTTCATATGCTTTAAGTTGAGACCAGCACCCCCAAAAATGATGACCCTTTAAAAAGCATCAACAGTTCCACCACAGTGACAAGGCTCTAGTCAGGTGGTCACTCCTTTCTATGGGGCATCTAGGACTTAAAGTTGTGTCAAGTGGTATCTGAGAGGGGAAGGCAGGGCCTTATTATAAGAGTAGGAAGCTCCCTGGTGCCCCCAGAGACCCTCACCTCCCTCCTGTCATTCATCCATTTATATGCTTTATTTTTGTAATGACTCAGGGTTGGCTAAGGATGGCAGAGGTTTCCATGTGTGGACCTCAGAGGCTAGATCTTGAAAAGCACCGTGATTTTCCATAGTGGAGATCTGAGTCTCAGTCCCCATGGCAGGAGGACACAGAGCAGCCTTTTGGAAAGGCCCTGGTGGAGGGGAAGTGGGGCAGGGCCTCTGGCCCACTGTTCAGCCTTTGTCAGCCATGTGAGGAAGCCACTTTCAAAGTCCCTCCAGCCTTTGGTGGCTGTCAAGCTTGCCAGACTCTTGGTTTCTGGCGAGGACTCCCAAATCAGAATTTCCTTTCTTAAACTGTTAACCTCTGCCCAACCCATGGAGATACTGAGCAGTAAGAAAGTGGTGTGTGCATGCATGTGTGTGTCGGGAGGCCAGAGGTCAATGTCATGCATCTTTCTCACTCAGAAGTCAATGTCACATGTATCCCTCAATCAGAAGTCAATGTTGGGTGCCCTCCTCGATTGTTCTCTGCTGTAGTTTTTGAGGCAGGGGCTCTCACAGGACCTAGAGATCACCGATTGAGCTAGGCTGAGAAAGGCTGGTGTGAAAATCCCCGGGATGCTCCTGTCTCTGCCTCCTGAATGCTGGGGTTATGGGAAGGTAGGGCTGTAGCCAGCTTTTTTATGTAGATGCTAAGGACCTGTCATGGTTGCAGGGCAATATTGCTTTAAGCCACTAAGTTGGGGCCAGCAGAGTTAGCTGCTACTGTGGGTTTAAACGTGCAATACAAGAGAGAACTGAAGGTCAGACCTAGAGGAGCCGAGTTTTGCTTTTAATCTTTGGAGTCAGGTTTTTTCCCCAGAAAAAAATAAAGAACACTAGCTTTGTCTTTAAAAAAATGTTGGTGCCTCTGAGAACTGCATTGCAGGAAGGGAAGGAGAGCTGTGTGCCCGCCACTCAGGAGCTTCGTCCTCTCCCCCTCTTAGCACACCAAGTTTTAGGCTTTAAACAATACAGCAAAAGGACTGTGAACATGGCCTTGAAGCCTTCAGAGGAAGGATCTTGTGACTTTCAGAAAGGAAAGATGAGGTTTGCTAGGGCAGCAGGGATGGCAAGGAAGTTTTGGCTATGAATTCCCAAGCTTCGGACAGCTTGGGGAAAAGGGGTACCAGAAACTAGGCTTTGGAAAAGGTTATGGTCAAGGAATCTGCCCTGTGTCCCTCAGGATCTCTCTGAGAGGGTCACCGCTTCCCCAAAGTAGTGGAGCAGGAGACATCTGTAAGCAGCCGTGCTCAGGATTGAACAGACCCGGTTCCTCTGATTATCACACACACACTGAGACGCTTCGCTTTTGAAAGATGTGAAACAGACCTTGGACCTTGGATTCACATCAGCAACAGGCAGAAACAAAAGCTGGAACTGTACCACAGATCTGGGGAGCCAGAGCTCAGGGACTCGGATGCTCCCAATACAACTGCACTGCATGTAGTTTAGAGAGACCACCGAGGCTTTTGCGACTGGAGAAAGCAATTCTCTGTCACGCGAGAACCTTCTTTTCAGGAACTCAGGTGGTAACCGGGCTCCAAGGAAGTCATCTGCCCCTGGGGCTTTGTGAAAAACCCCTTGGCTGAAGCAGGGCACGAACACAGATGTCAGACAAAGATGGGTGCCGGCGATTGCCATAGGGGATCCATACTTGGTGGCAGGCTCACCCGGCTTCGCATACCCACCTCTGCAATCATGGCATATGAAGACAGCATGGAGAGCTTCCGTCAGAACTGAAGATGCTTAGAATTGCTGTTATTTTCAAGGCACTAAGCCTTGTAAACTCTTCAATAAACCAGGCTTCTCAATAGTATTTTCTTTTCTGATTGAAAATAAAATGTGGGCAATTGAAGAAATAAATAAGATTAGAGACTTTTTTTTTACAACAGGCAGAGACATCTTCCTCCGGGCACTCAAAAATACAGGTCATTTTAATAGGTCTCGTGGGCAGGTCAAATGGCTACGGGAGAAAGCTAATCAAGACTGCTGAGATGGTAAGAGCCAAAATCCCACTGGAAATCAACAAATCAAAGTGGAATGGAGCCAAAAGTTAAAAAAAAATCAATCCAATCAAACAAAAATAAATTTTAAAAAAGAGAAGAAGAAGTGTATTGGTTGTTTATGGGAGACTTTAATTTAGAGCTGGGTTTCCCCAAAGCAGTCCAGGTCTTTCCCAAGCAAGCAGAGCAGAATAGTGTGGTGGTAGATACAGCACTCACGGGTTAGGAGAGGCCAGGATTTATGGGAGACTGAGGGTTCTTCTGAAGTGTCTGTGACCAGTATCCACATGGCCAGGTAGCTAACATAGACCATGCTGTATGTTGGTGGGTATAAGAAAGCCAAGGCTAGGGGCTGGAGAGATGCCTCAGAGGATAAGAAATCTTGCTAGGCAAAGCATGAGGACCTGAGTTCAGAACTTAGCACCCACAGAAAAACATGGCATGGGCTGTGCACATTTATAACTGGAACCCTGGGACTTAGGGGAGGGAAATCAGGAGGATTTCTGGGGCTTGCTGGCTAGCCAGGATCACTGAAGACAATGGCGAGCCTTGAGTTAGGTGAGAGACAGTTTCCACAGGGAAAGGCCAAGAGTGATGAACTAGGATGCCTGACAATTTCCTATGACTTATGCCTGCCTGCATCCATACACATGTGTTACACAGGCATACAACACACACATACAGAGAGAGAGAGAGAGAGAGAGAGAGAGAGAGCAGGGGAGGGACCTGTATGGTTGTCACATGGGGGAGGGACCTGTATGGTTGTCACATTTCCCACAAAAAAGAACAGAATTTTGGAGGGGGGAGTTTATTTGGCTTACATTTCCTGAATCTCAGTCCACTGAGAGAAGTTGAGGCAGGAATTCATACTGAACAGAAACCTGATAAAGAGGTCATGGAGGGGTGCTGCTTACTGGCTGCTCTCCATGGCTTGCAGAACCTCTCCTTCCTTCCTTCCTTTCTTCCTTCCTTCCTTCCTTCCTTCCTTCCTTCCTTCCTTCCTTCCTTCTTTCTTTCTTTTTACACACACTAATCTGCTTTCCATGTGGGTAGAATTCCCTTCTCTAGATAGCTATACAAAGGGAATTATCATCTGTCTCTGTTTTTTAATTGTTTTTATTGAGCTATACATTTTTCTCCGCCCCCCTTGCTACCTCCCATCTCCCCCTTTATCCTCCCCCATGATTCCCATGCTCCCAATTTACTCAGGAGATCTTGTCTCTTTCTCCTTCCTATGTAGATACATGTATGTCTCTCTTAGGGTCCTCTTTGTTGTCTAGGTTCTCTGGAGTTGTGGGCTATAGGCTGGTTTTTCTTTGTTTTATATCTGTGAAACACTTATAAGTAAGTAAATATTATATATGTGATTCTGGGTCTGGGTTACCTCACTTAATATGTTTTTTCTAGATCCACCCATTTACCTGCAAATTTCAATGTCATTGTTTTTTGCTGTTGTGTACTATTCCATTGTGTACATACAACATTTTCCTTATCCATTCCTTGGCTGAAAGGCATCTAGGTTGTTTCCAGGTTCTGGCTATGACACATAATGCTGCTATGAACATGTTTGAGCCCATGTCTTTGTGGTATGATTATGCATCCTTTGGATATATTGCTGGGTCTTGAGGTGGATTGTTTCCTAATTTTCTGAGAAATCGCCATACTGATTTCCAAAGAGGCTGTACAAGTTTGCACTCCCAAAGCAATGGAAGAGTGTTTTCCTTACCCCACATCCTCTCCTGCTTAAGTTGTCATCAGTGTTTTTGATCTTGGCCATTCTTACAGGTGTAAGATGGAATCTCAGAGTTGTTTTGATTTGCATTTCTCTGATGGCTAAGGATGTTGAACATTTCCTTAAGTGTCTTTCAACCATTTTAGATTCATCTGTTGAGAGTTCCCTGTTTAGGTCTGTACTCCATTTTTTATTGGATGATTTGTTCTTTTGATGACCAATTTCTTGAGTTCTTTGTATATTTTGGAGATTAGACTTCTGTCTGATGTGGGGATGGTGAAGATCTTTTCCCATTCTCTAGGCTGCCATGTTGTCTTGTTGATCATGACTTTTGCTTTACAGAAGCATCTCAGTTTCAGGAAGTCCCATTTATTAATTGTTTCTCTCAGTGTTTGTGCTACTATGGTTATATTTACGAAGTGGTCTCCTGTGCCAATGCATTCAAGTGTACTTCCCACCTTCTCTTCTATGAGATTCAGTGTGGTTAGTTTTATGTTGAAGTCTTTGATCCATTTGGACTTGAGTTTTGTGCACAGCAATAGATATGGATCTAATTTTTTAGTAGCATTTTGTAAATATGCTACAATTGTGATATACTTAGTACTAAAGATTATTAGTTATTTTGCTGACATTGCTCTTTAAATGAGTGCCTGCATTTCATATAGCAGCCCTACCCTAAGGCCACCCTCATCCATCAGAGCAGCTGTAGAGGAAGACTTGGGAAAAGTTAACTCTGAGTCTCAAATTAAGTCCTTTGTGCCCAACAGCTGCTTGTGCTTGTATCCTGCTTGGGCTCGGTGGCCTGTTTCCATTTCCCTGAGAAGCATGCTGGCATGATGGGATGGCAGAGCCCTTGTTCCTAATTCCGGTTCTGCCACTCAGTGACAGGGAGCTAGACTGACCATCTGACTCTGTGACCCTGTTACCTGCTAGAGGTGGGGTCTGCCCTGGCCTACTCCAGGGTCTCTGTGAGAGTATCCTTCTAGTCAGGTAGACAGCCAAGACCAACCACCACAAATGCATACAAACATGTCTGCTCCCATAAACCCATACATACAGACACACAACCACCACAAGGGGGATTTTAAAGTATCCTTATACACACACACATATATACAAACATGTATACCATATACAGACTCCATGATCCCATACATACAAACACACACATGTACGCAGATACACACATACATACACACAGACCTATAGACAAATATAAGCATATACATACATACACACACATCACATACACAGACACACAGATATTAACAAACATGTACACACATATACACATATGCACATGCATATACACATACACACATATAAACACACAGCCTCACACATAAACCAGACACACATGTAGATATGCACCGGGTAGCTACATGAAATGATGGGCCTGATATTACTTTGCTTATGCTGATTATTTCACACCAGACACATAAACATACCAAATGATCAAGTTATATACCTTGAAATACACAATTGTTTTTGAAATACTTTAAAACATTGATGTGAGAAATAAGTGTGTATGGGCAACAGTACCCATCAGGACCACGCAGTAGGCATTCAGCAGCACACATGGCCCTCCTCTGCCCTACCTCACCCCACAGGAAGACAGGGCACATACATGACCCTTCTCAGACTTTCTCACCCCACAGGCAGACAGGGCACACATCCCTTTCCTGCCCTTCCCCACCTCAGGCAGACATGGCACCTAACCTCCCTTGCCAAGCAGCTCTTGATATGGATCACAGGACAGGACAATATGCTGTCTCAGCTTTGTCTCATTCAGTGCCCGGAGAATGGAGCGAGGCCGTGGTTTCCATCCCCGTGTGACCGAGAGACTTTGTGAACCCCATCCTCATGTTGGCCTGAGAATCATCTAAGGAGATGGAGCTTTTGGAGATTTCTGTCCCTTTCATTATGGTTATGTGATTTTGTCTGTGCTATGTGCATGCCACACATGTGGGGGCACCACAGTAGGCCAGAAGAGGGTGTTATAAATCCCATAACTAGAGTTACTGCCCTACGAGGCTGCTGGGAACCAAACTTAGGTCCCTTGAAAGAGCAGCAAGGGCTCTTAACTGCTTGGGCTTCTCTGCATCCCCGATGAAGCTTTTAAATGACAGCCGTGATTTCAAGCCAGGACAGTGGGCCTCCCAAGTTCATCCTGCTGCTTTCCATTCCGGTGCCTCTCCTTGGACTCAGGAGATGCGTGTCCCATTGCACGGCACGTGGAACGATGGACGTGTCAGATCCACCTTCTGCCCAGGTATGTCTGGCTCGAGACCTGTTCGTTATCTGAATATTCACGCTGTCACACACTCTCTCATGGACACTTGAAGCGACACATGGAATTGGCTCTGACGAGGAAGCAGGAGAGACATGTCCATTGTCCTGAGGCATGTGACATGGAGATGTATGTGGCTAGGGAGGGGAGGGTAGAAGGGATCGTTCTTATTAAAGGTGTCCCTGGAGGGCCTCTCTGAGGAAGTGGCATGTGCACAGAGACCTAAGCCGGGGAGCTAGGCTTAGTGGTAGCTCAAGAGTCAGTGTGGAGGGGGTGTGCAAGGGAGCTGAGGCCAGGTGCACATGGAGTTGGGGGGCTGTTACTGCTCGGGGATGGAGAACACATCATCCCCCGTGGCTATTCTGTTTGTCATCGGGGCGCCCATCACAGCTTCAGCAGAAAGGCCCCCCATCTCCAAGGAGTAGAAGCCTGCGGAAAGAAACCAATCATGCCACTTATCGCCCTGGTTTGAGAAGTAATTGCAGACACATGTGTAAAGGGCAGGGCAATCTTTTCTGCCAATTACGCGCCCTGCTATTAGGCGATTAGAAGCTGGTACAGTTATGGTGTGAGGGATTAGCTGTGTCTCCTCTGTGACCACCTCCACTTCTCTGCTGCTCCTGAGGGCATGCTGCTCCCTCTTTGGGGACCAGGCTCTGCTTGAACAGGTGTGTCCCTAGACCTGCTTGTCCTTGTGTACAGAGGTTTGAAAGGGGCTTTTTTTTTTTTTAAAGAAAAGTACATCTGGGGAATAAGGCTGCCACATGACAAACTCACCTAAGAGCAGTCCTTGACGATAGCTGGTCCCCAGTGATTCCAAGGCTGGGCTCCACTTTCTCACGTGTTTGGTTTGTTCTGTTGAGAACAGGCAGGGTCTCTGCGGTCCAGGCTGGCATGGCACTCACTTCTATAGCCCAGACTGGCCTGGAACTGACAGAAATCCTCCTCCCTTAGTCTTTGAAGAGGTGGGACGACACAGGCTCCCCTTCTGTTTGATTAGGGTCCTGGTTTGTTCGCCTGCCCATCTCCATGAGCTTTCTTTTTATGTACCCTGCATTCTCTAAGCCTGTATTTCCCTGAGCTCCTGTTTTCTGCCTGACACAAAGCTGCTTTTCTAAGTCCACCGTGGAGCCCAGTGGTTAGAGGTTTTGAGACCAAATGGCCTGGAATTGAGATACCAGATCAGCCACTCCAACTGTCCTTACACTCCCAGCATCCTCTGTCACTTCGGGCCAGTGGCAGTGTGGGGTGCTCCATTACTGATTTCCTCACTCTCAGCTCTGGTGGAGAGGACGCTGCAGCTCAGCATCCCAGGCCAGGGTCAACAGTGGCAGGAGGAATTATCTGGCTGGAAGAACTGAGCCTAGGGCAGAGTAGTTCTGCAGGGGGTGGCATGGGGGTGAGGAGCAGCACTTGTAGATAAAGCTGTCAGGCTGGAAGGCAGAGAGGAAGCTGCTGGAAAGGGAAAAGGTGCAGAAACAAGAGTGGACTTGCCAAGGCCAGTGAGATGGCATAGCAGGTAAGGGTGCCTAAATACCTGAGTTCAATTTCCCAGAAG
Organism: Ondatra zibethicus; assembly: GCA_004026605.1. Taxonomy (NCBI): domain Eukaryota; kingdom Metazoa; phylum Chordata; class Mammalia; order Rodentia; family Cricetidae; genus Ondatra; species Ondatra zibethicus. The sequence goes on from PVIU01005160.1 coordinate 58,702, forward strand.
CCACATGGTAGAAGCAAAAGAACATATTCTCCCAGTTGTCCTGTGACTTGTGTTGTTGCACTTGTGCACTGTGGCACACATGCATGCCCCCAATAAGTAAATAAATAAATTTAATAACAAAGAGTGGGCTTTCCAAACTGCGCTGTGTATAACTGGCTGTGTATAACGGGCTAAGCAGTCTGGTCATGACCTTGCTTGTGACCTTGGGCCAAGCCCAGGAGCTCTCTGTGTCCTGTGTCATCTACAAAGTGAGCTGTGTGGTAGAACGTCACAGTGTAGGTGGAAGTCAATGGGTTGACCAATGCAAAATGCTTAAATGATGCCCAATACGTCATCACAGGACAAATGGAAGCAGTTCAAAAGCTCAAACCCTGTTTTAAAAACACTCTCCTGCCTCCCTGTATGAGGCTGGTTCCTGCCGCCATTTCATCCTTTCTCGTGGCATCCATGTTTCTTACTTCCCACTACCACCCAGGCAGGGTGCCCCAAGAGCCCGTGTTTGTGTTCGTTTGGTTCCTCAATGTATTCTCAGCTCTGTTTCCTAGGTAGTACTTGGCACACACGTAGGACGCAGTCAATTGTTCTTAAAGACCAATCAATTGAATGAATGGATCAAAGATATGAAGAAGCAAATTGTTATCTTGTGGATTTTGGTTGTGTTCTTAACCAGCTACGAGTGACATTCAGCTGCCTGCCCAAGCTCTCAGGTGTTGTGGGCCAAGGATGGTGTCCCATGACATTATGAACACACATTTTGGAAGGGCATGAGGTCTGTGAGAGGGCTGGCTTCTGCATGGCATAAGTGCCCAATTTGTGGTTATCTATTATTACAGTTTGTTTTCTTTTGCTATGATAGAATTACTATGACCAAAACCAACTTTGGGCTTTATTTGACTGAGCTTCATCTCAGCATTTTAAATGTTTTAGAAATTTTTGAATATATTTAGAAATTTTTATATAATGCAATTTAAAAACGAATTGAATAAATTGGAATTGAACAAAACAAGCAAATAGAAGGAAAAGAACCAAGAGAAGGCACAACAAACAGAGATCCACTGGATCACATACTCAGGAATCCCATACAAGCATTAACTGGAAGATGTGTGTATGTGTGTGTGTGTATGTATACAAAACATATATCTATATATATACACACACACATACATATATGCAAAGATTTGTCACTTGTATGGTTTAATAAAATGCTGATTGGCCAGTAGTCAAGCAGGAAATATAGGCGGGTAAAAAGGCAGGAAGTATAGGTGGGGAAACCAGAACAGGAGAATTCTGAGGAAAGACTGAGTCTGCAGATGTCACCCAGATACAGAGGAAGCAAGATTAGAATGCCTCGCTGATAAAAGGTACCAAGCCACATGGCTAATACAGACAAGAATTATGAGCTAATTTAAGATGTAAGAATTAGTTAATAAAAAAGCCTGAGCTACTAGGCAAACCAGTTTATAATTAATATAAACCTTTCTGTGTTTCTTTGGGATTGAACGACTGTGAGACTGGGCATGACAGAAACCTCTGTCAACACATATATACATACACACACATATATCTGTGTACATATAGAGAGAGACAGATATGCAGAGGACCTGATTGAGACCTTGGCAGACCCTGTACATGCTGCTTCTGTGACGTCGGGTGAGCATTGTTCATGTTGATTTAGAGGGTCTTGTTTGCTTGGTGTTCTCCATCCACTCTGGTTCTTACATTCTTTCTGCCTCCTTTTTGGCAGGGTTTTCTGAGTCCTGAGGGGAGGGATTTGATGGAGACATCCCACTTGGGACTGAGTGTACCACTTGTTCCATTAGCATTCTCTACATAATGTCTGGCTGTGAGTCTCTGTATATGTCTCTACTGCAGGAGGAAGCTTCTTTGATGATGGCTGAGCAAGGAACTAATCTATGAGTATAGCAGAATATCATTAAGAGTCATTGTATTGTTACACTTTATTTATTTACTTTTTAAATAGTTGTATTTGGTTTTATCTTAGGTCCCTGGGCTATGTAATCTCAGGTTCTTGGTGAATTAAGCGGAGTCAGGTATAGGTTTCATAAGATTTTATGGTATGGGCTTTAAGTGAATTCAGATATTGGTTAGTTACATCCACAAGTTTTGTGCCACCATTGCCCTAGCATATCTTGCAGGCAGGACACCCTTGTAGATCAAAGGGTTTGTGGCTGGGCTGGTGTTTACATTTCCCCTTTAGTAGTACCTTCTAGTATCAAGGATGCTAAAATATAGGGGTGAAGGCCCTATGTAGGAGTGATCTTGACTTCTCCATGTTCAATGAGTTATGCAGGCATTGTCTTCAGCAATGGAGCATTGTGGAGAGCAACCTATAGTCTTGGCCACAGCCTTGGTTGTTTGGGGATTCCTATGAGATTCTTTGGTTAACAACTCAATCAGATGTAACCCAATACCAGGGCTGGAAGCTCCATTTGGTGACAAGCGATTGCTAGTTTGGGTGCTGTCTCCCCCATTATTTGGCAATTTCGTTTATATCACCTTCGCATATGTATATATTTTAGGAAGGTTCTACTGCATTATGTTTCCATGCTGTCCCTCAAATGCCCTTAATTTTAGCAGTCTCTCTCTGAATCCCATTCCTTATTTCTCTCTTCCCTTTCCCTCTCCATATGATCCTCCTGCTCCAGGCCCCCATCCATCTATAACTGTCTATTCCAGAGGCTCTCAACATGTGGATCATGACCTCTTGGGGGGGGTTCAAATGATCCTTTCATAGGGGTTGCCTAAGACCATTGGAAAACACAGATATTTTCAATATGATTCTTAACAGTAATAAATAGTTATAAAATAGCAACAAAAATAATTTTATGGTTGGGGATCACTATGACATGAGGAACTATATTAAAGGGTTGCAGAATTATGTAGACTGAGAGCCACTGATCTATTCTATCTTCCGTTTCTAATGAGATCTATCTGTCCCTTCTAGTCCCTTACTTTGGACCTAACCTCTGTGGTTCTACAGACTGTAGCTTGGTTATCATTGACTTAATAACTAATATTCACATATATGCAAATATATACCACATTTCTCTTTCTAGGTCTGTTATACCTCACTCAGAATGTTTTGTTCTAGTTTCATTCATTTACCTGTGAATTTCATGATTTAACTTTTTTAAGGGCCAAGTAATAGTTCACTGTATAAATGTACCACGTTTTCTTTATCCATTCTTCCGTTGAAGGACATCTAGGTTGTTTTCAGTTTATTTGTTTATTATAAATAGAGCAGCAATGAACATGCTTGGGCAAGGGACTCTATGATAAGATGAAATGTCCTTTGGGTATATGTCCAAGAGTGGTCTAGTTGGACTTGAGGTAGATTATTTCCCATCTTCATGAAGAAATGCTGTGCTGGTTTCCATAGCGGTTGTGCCGCTCCCACCAGCAGTGGGTGAGTGTTCTCCTTACTCCACATCCTTGACAGCATGAGATCTCACTTATTTTATTGATCTTAACTATTCTGACTGTTGTAAGATGAACTATCAAAGGAGCTTTGATTTTCATTTCCTCACGGCTAAAGATGCTGAACATTTCTTAAAGTATTTTTCAGCCATTGAGTTTTCATATTTGAGAATTCTGTTTAAACCTGTACCCATTTTTAATTGGATTGTCTGTTTTCTTGATATCTAGTTTTGCGATATATATATTGGATATCAGCCCTCTATTGGATGTGTAGTTGCTAAAAATATTCCCATTCTGTAGGCTAGACTATGTCGAAATGATGGTGTCCTTTGCTGTACAGAAGCTTTTCAGTTTCATGAGGTCCCGGTTATTAGTTGTTGATCTCAGTGCCTGTACCAATGGTGTTCTGTTCAGAAAGTCTTCTGCTGTTCCATTGAGTTCAAGGCTATTCCCCACTTTCTTTTCTGTCAAGTTCAGTGTCTCTGGTTTTATGTTGAGGTCTTTGAAATGTTTGGACTTGAGTTTTGTGCAGAATGATGAATATGGGTCTATCTAGAGTCTTCTACTAGTAGCTGTCCAGTTCGACCAGCACCATTTCTTGAAGACACAGTCCCTTTTCCATGTGTATTTCTGGCTTCTTTACCAAAAATCAGGTGTCCCTAGGTGTGTGGATTTATGTCTGGGTCTTCAATTCAATTCTAGAATTGAATTCTAGAATGTCTTTCATAATTTGTGTTTTACCCATTCAGCATTCAGTGGAGAGTTCTTAAGTTTCCATGAGTTTGTTGGCTTTCTGTTATTTCTCTTGTTGTTGGTCTCCTACTTTAACCTGTGGTGGTCAAAGAGGATATAGGGTGTTATTCCATTTTTCTTGTTACCTTTTGAGACATTCTTTATGTCCAAGTATGTGGTTAATTTTGGAGAAAGTTCCATAAGGTGTATTCTTTTGTGTTTGGGTAAAATGTTCTGTGAATATCTGCTAGGTCTGTTTGGTTTATAACACCAGTTAGCTACAGTATTTCTCTGTTTAGCTTTTGTCTGGATGACCTGTCTACTGGCAAGGTGGTGTGCTGAAGTCTCCCACTGTCAATGAGTGAGAGTCAGTATGTGATTTAAGCTGCAGTAGTGTTTCTTTTACAAACGTGGGTGCCCTTGTATTTGGTGCATAGATGTTAAGAATTGCAAGGTCCTCTTGGTGGGTTTTTCATTTGCTAAGTATTAGTCTCTTTCCTTATCTCTTCTGATTAATTTTGGTTTAAAGTCTATTTTGTCAGATATTAAAATGGCTACATCAGCTTGCTTCTTATGTCCATTTTCTTGGGATATCTTTTTGAACCCTTGAACCCTGAAGTGATGTTTATCCTTGATGTTAAGTTGTTTTGCTTGGATGCAACAGAATGATGGGTCTGCTATAGTGGATTGTCAGGCTCTAGTGGAGACATTTTATCCTGGCTGTTATTGACTGTAATTTTATGCTGGACTCTAGACATCTAGGTTTGGGCATATGATAAGGCTAGGTGCTGATAGATATCTGATCTTGTCATTCATTGAAGGGTGAAGTTTTTGTTCTTTCCTTTCTGTTGCCCTCTGTGGGTCTTGGGAGAGTGTGGTGGCCGTGTGAGGCCTGGTAAGAAATCCTTCTGGGATCCTGATAGGTGTATCCACTGGTGTTCCAGGCAAAACACATTTCTAGGTATTGCAACACTTAAGACTGGGGATGGGTTGGGTGGGGCTGAGGGGTCCATAGGAGGGAACAAAGCTGAGTGTCTCACCAGGACTTGCTTAGTTCCCTGGTGATGAGACTGTTGGCATGGAGTTGGAGAAGTGAAGGGAGGGGTAAAGACCTACAGTTATCCTCCCTAGCTAGAGGGGCCTGTGGGTTCCCAGGGAGTGGGGGCTGGGATAAAGCAATGGTTAGGGGGAAGGAAATTTGGAGGACCAGATCTGTGTGAGCCACTGGAGATCAGGGTAGACAGGAAGGGGAAGCCACAGGAGGTGGCCTGCTAGAGAGCTAGGGATGAGGCTGGGGGATTGGTTTTGGAGAAGCTGAGGGTGGGGTGAAGATCTGTAGTTAGCCTACCTGCTTCCCTGGCTAGTGTCATTTTTGAAATTATGAGTTTGGGTGTTGCTAAGTGACCCAAGTTTACCTTTAGTTTAAGATCCCTCTGCTGTAATCTCCATGACTACAGGCTTGTACTGTCAGGCAGGCCTGACTGAAATAATTAAATAATAATAAAATCAAATATGACAATATTTTAAATAAAAATAATAAGCCAGTAAACTTAAAGACAAAACGATTAAGCTCTTGATTAGTTCTCGGGCAACAGTCTTTATTATTTCTTCAGTTGTTCCCACCATGTGGTACAGTTCTTGGCAGGCGTCCAGTGCTCAACAGTGATGAGCTAAGTACTTTGCCTGGCCTGGCTCTAGGGAGCATTGGAGTGGAATCTGACTCCAAGGGGAGTCAGAGAAAGAGAAGCCAGAGCTTCCAGGGGAGATGTAATCTTCATGGTTGCACGGAGAGGCTGTGGAGACAGTCTAACATATCCAGGGGCTCAGACCTGTAGGCTAGTACCACAGGTCACTTCACTCAGGGAAGGTTGGCCAGTCACACTTGTCGGTGGAGGGAAGTCACCATGTTTCGTGCAAAGCTGGCAAGGAGTCACTGATGAGAGTGTGAATGTGACGGGTCTGGGTACGTGCCTTCTGCTTAATGAATGTCCTGGTTCTCGTGACTGTTTCTGATGTGTGAATTTTGCTCAGAGCTGTGGAGACTGTGGGAGAGAATTGGTGTTGGCCCCTTAATTCAGGCAGCTTCTGAGGGAAATCTATCAATGAATCACTTGTTCTTGGTGTATGAATTAGAATTTGAGAGGCTCTGGAGAGGATGACAGTGGAGGTGGGCTTTAAATGATGATCTGTGGCCACCAAATGGACTTCTGCCTGCTCGGGACAGAGGGGATGGGGAGACCCCCAAGGAAGCAGGAGACGAAGGTACTGAAGATGAAGTAGCCTCCCAGGAGGAGGAGAGATGGCAGAGGGCTCTGTGTGGTTGATGCTTGAGCTTTTTTGCTGGGGAAAGTGAAACACATTGAATCCCACTGTTTAGCATTTCATGCCAAATTAGGGATTTGGATTGTGATAGTAAGGCCTCAAGTTGTCATTGAAAGGTAGGGGTGTGTGTGTGTGTGTGTGTGTGTGTGTGGTGGAGAACAGAGGTTGGCATTGTGTGTCTCACTCTATTGCATTCCGCCTGATTTTTTGAGACAGGGTCTCACTCTGAATCTGAAGCTCACTGATTTGGTTTTACTGGTTGACTAGTGAACTCCAGGGATCTGCCTGTCTCTCCCCAATCCCAGTGATGGGTGACAGTCATGCACCACAATGCTTGCCTTTTATGTGGGTACTGGGGATTTGAAGTTGGGTCCTTGTTCATATACTCTACTGAATGAGGACTCTTCCATGCTGCCCCCCCTTTGCCATGGAACGTTTTATACTGATACTAGAAGAATCAGGAATAAATTTCCTCTTACTTACTTCTAAAAGAGATAATGCCTAGGTCAAAGTGGATACTCAAATACTTACTGGTTGAATTAAAAATTATTCTGGTGGCAATATAGAAGCCAGACTGTAGAGCTTGATTTTGGCACACTGTAAGTCCATTACTTTTATTCCAGAATATCGCTTCTTTTTATTATAACTTGGTTCTTGTTATCAAAACAAATATTGAATGAATGAATGAAAAGATGGATGGATGGATGGATGGATGAATGAATGAATGATGAATGAATGGATGGTTCTTTCTTTGTTAAGAGAGAGCTGGCTTAGGGGCCTGCAAGCTATTTATTCAGAACAATAGAGCTGGGGAAGTCACAGAATGAGTAATCATTTGAACTCCCAAAGAATAAGAATGGGGCCAGAGGCATCTTCTGGGAATATGCTGAGGCCTGTCTGTCACCCATGGGGCTCTATGACAAGCTATGAGAATTCTTTGTCTTCAGTCCTGACACTGTGGTCTCCAGAGTCCCTTGCGGACAAACATCAAATCAACAGCTTCTTTACATGTACAAGAGCCTGGCACTTTGAAGAGGCTTGCGATGAATTCCTGACCTGTCAGGTCAGGGTAGAGAAAATCAAATGGAAACACTCCAGCCTGCCTTGTTCAGATGTGTCCCAGCTTGTCCCATCCTCTCAATTCACCTTGGGAAAGGATACCCTCAGTTTACCCATGGCCTGTCCCACAGTCTGTTAGAACCAGGTCTCAGCAGGATCTTCCAGGACCTGGCACCAGCCATTGAAGTGTGCATACTCATTTCTGACCAGATTTTTTTCTGGGTAGTTTCTTGGCAGGGCCTGGCCCCGAGACCACTTTGGATTCTCAGTGAAGCTGACATAGTCAGAAAACCTCCAACATATGCACCAGGTTCCATAAAGACATCTATCTGTTTCTTTTCAAAGCTTATTTGTCTATTTGTGTATGTGTATATGTGTGTATGTGTGTGTGTGTGTGTGTGTGTGAGAGAGAGAGAGAGAGAGAGAGAGAGAGAGAGAGAGAGAGACATGTGGGTATCTGTGGAGGCCAGAAGAGGTTATTGGATCCCTTGAAGCTAGATTTAAAGGCAATCATGAACTGCCCAGTATGGATGCTGGGAACTGGACTCTGGCCCCCTACGAGAGCAGTCTGTTCTCTAGTTGAACCATCTAGGCCCCATTTATTTCTTCCAATGTAAACTCCTACGTGCTCATCATGAAGTCACAGAACAGTGAACACTAGCAGACGGAACTCGGGGTCTAGTGACATGAAAAGAAGCCACCACAAGGAAGGTAGCGACAGAGGATAAAAGGTGCCATGAAGAATAAGACCCGGGGGATGAGCTAACAGAATGGGAACTGACAAAAGAAAGGCCTTTCTCTGCAGAGATGACCTACGGATGGGCTCAAGGGTCAAACATGACCCAGGCATGGGGGGTTGAGTCTACTAGGTGGAGAGACTAGCATATACACACACACACACACACACACACACACACACACACACACACACACACACACACATATCTATATACAGGGGCCCACTGTAGAGAAGAACCGCGCTTGTTTGATGATTTGGTGACTGATGGTGCAGTACAGCCAGCAAAAGGCAGAGAGAAAATGAATGCAATTGGGGAAGGAGAGAGAAGGTAGCTTTGCAAGACCTCACAAGCTGGAACAATCTCCTTTTCCCCATCATCCACTGTGTCGATGGCTCATGGCCCCTCTTAAGGCATGCTCACTTTTGAACTTCACTTTGTAGAAACAGGAGCAGCCTAGAGAGTGGACGTTGTCCTGTGGAGTGTTAGGAGGGAATGGGGAATGTGTGTGTGTGTGTGTGTGTGTGTGTGTGTGTGTGTGTGTGCGTGCGTGTGTGTGTGTGTGTGACAGAGAGACAGACAGAGAGAGAGAGAGAGATGGGGAGGTCTCTGATTGAACCTAGAGCTTGCCATTCTTCTAGGTTGGCCAGCCAGCAAGTTTCTGGGATCCACCTAGCTCTGCCCCTTCCCCCACCCAAGCACTGCAGTTATAACTGCACACTGCCATTCCTGGCTTTTCTGAGACTGCTGGGGATCTGAACTCAGGTCCTCAGGCTTATGTGGCAAGTGCTCTACCCACCGAGCCACCTCCCCAGCATGGGAACACAGTTTAAGACCACTCCTGCGGCAGAGGGCTAGAGAGACACCAAAGGTATAGTGTTAGGTTCTCCTTTAGCAGGAGCTAGTGATAGTATTAGAAGGGCTGGGCAAGCTCTCTTTGATTGGCACATCCCTTTCCTATCTACTGGATGTCTGCCGCGTGCCAGGCCACGTACAGGCAAGAGCAGACACCATCTCTGACTTAACACCAGCCATTTCAAATCTACAGAGGCTCAGATTAAGAAACAAGGTTTTACTTCTTCTGCTGCTCACTCAGTTAAATCCTAGCAGCGGCCACACGTTCAGAATCATTAAAATGTAGTTTTCTGTGCTTAACTTGCTTCCCCAGATTAACTTTCCCCCACTCATTATGGTGGCCCTGACCTTGGTCTATTCATAAAAACACTGCAGACACCATTAGCCTGGTGGGTTTCCTTCTATGCAACCGAAGCTTATCTTCAGAGGCATTGGCAGATTTGGATTACATTGCAAATGAATGCATCTGCTGCAAACGTTTGGGGATCCGTGCTGCATTGTAAATACATTTTCCCTAGTAATTGTCAAGCGATGGCCTTACGATCCCGCTGGCGGGAGGGAACCAGCCACTAAACGCGGCTTTGCTGCACTGTTCAAAGCAGAGCCAAGGGATTTGCCTTGGAGGAGACCGGCAGCCAGGATTAGCTGGGTGAAAGGAGAGGACCACTGGGTATGGGGAGACATTGTTGAGGACTTGGATTTGTGATTATTAAGAACATTAATTACGGGATATGCTCATGTAAATGTCTATGCCAAAAGTGAGTTCAGTTTTCAGCCCTACCCTAAGCAGAGCACAGTCCAAAGAATGGTGTTTGGATTAGTTATTTTTATACAGTCGTGATTTAAAAAAAATTGGCAGGACCAAGTTAAAGGGAGAAGGGTTCGTTTTGACTCAAGGTTTCAGGGGATTGGATTTTTTTATGCTATGGCAGTTGGGGCGACCCTGCTCCTAGTGGTGAGAGCTTGTCTTGCAGCTTGTTCAACATGTCTGTGGATCTGGAAGCAAGACACTGGGGCTGTTGGGTTGGATGGGAAGACTCAGTGCTACTGGTTCACTTGGATCAACTATGTATGCCTTTTACCCCAAAGGTTCCACAACATTCCACCACAATTCCATCAACTAAGAACCCAGATTTCAAACACAGGAGCCTGGGGTGGGGTGGAGTGACAGTCCACATTCAAACTATAGCAGATTCATTTATGTATCTGGCTTTTATTTCTGAACAACAAATAGCCCCAGCTTTCTTTGTGTCTCATCATGGTAAACATGGTTTCCTACCTATCCATGATTGACTGGGACTTGGTGGATCTGAACGGAGCCGCCCACTGTGACTGGCAGTGCACATCCGGGCAGAGCTGGGCTGGCTGAGTTAGCCAATAGCCAGGGAGTGAGTGCAATTTCCATGCAGATGGCAGAGACATAGGGCAGTGTGCTGCCAAGTTTCAACTGCTGACTTGATACAACCCAGAGCCACCTAGAAAGAGTCCCAGTGAGGGATTGTCTGGCTCAGGTTGGCCTGTGGGCATGCTCTTGGGACATTATCTCAGTTGTCTTAACTGCTGTGGGATGGCCCAGTTGCCTGAAAGTGATCCCCGTTCCTGGGTTTGGGGCTCTGGACTCTAAAAGCTGAGAACTAAGCAGGCACACATGCATTGCTCGCCGTGGTGGGAGTCACATGACTAGCTTTCTTTCAGATCCCTGTTGTCTTGACTCTCCTGCTGTAGTGGAATATAACCTGACCTGTGAGCTGAAATAAAGCTTTTGTCTCTAAGTCCCTTTTTCTTGTTTGTTTGTTTTTGTTTTTTTAATTACAGTGACAGAAACTCCAGCAGCCCCTGAGCTGCACCCTGCCCTCCCCGCCTCCTTGTCTTAGCCAGCCTAAGCACAGGCACAAGGACAAAGTCACAGTCAAGGCATTGCGCACCACGCGTGAAAAGGCAGAATCGGGCGCCGGGATGGGTGAGGACCAGGCAAAGCTGCTCTACTTTGTTAGGGAGGGTATTTTTCCTGATCTATCCTTGCATAAGCTTAGGCCGTGTGCCACATGCTGTGCGGGCACATGCTGCTGTGCCCTCCCTGGGCCCTGTTCACTGCTGAGGATCCCTGAGAAAGAGTTCGGGCTCTTGCTGTCTTCTAAACAGTCAACACAAGACCCTCCGACCAAGTCGGTCCTCGCTTCAATCAGGTGGAAAAAGTGATGTAAACTGGGAATGAGAAATTGGACTCCTCCTTTGAGGGGCTTGAGCGATGCCTCCCCTGGCAACAGGATGGAGATTGACATTTAATCTGGACCCTGAGACAGCTCAGCCTCTTGCGTTGCCATCCTCTGGTCCCCAGCCCTTTCCCCAAATGTTCCCTCCCCACTTTGCCCTTTGTTCTAGCTCGGGGGTTCCTCATCGGGAGAGCATAAGCAGGCTAGAGGTTGAGGTTTGGGGACCTTGAGAGCACAAGTCTTGTCTCAGGGCACACCTGCCAAGTAGATAAATAATAACACACTCATAAACCCCCACATACACACACATGCCTGACCCATACAGACAATGATATTTTGCCACTTACCTAGTTGGGAGTATAATGAATAAACTTTAAGTTCATTTAAAATCTAACATGGAGTTCTGGCCCATGTTTTAATTTATTTATTTAGGTCAGCGTTTACAACAAGTCTCACTTCTGATCAGTGGGAAACAAGGATAACTTCTGACGGCCGTGAGATCTGACTGTGGTAAACTCACGCCTCCCACCATCGCCGCAAGCCCCATGGCTGTGGCTTGCCCTTCTTCAGGCCTCCAAAGCTTCCTGTAGCACCCTTTGAAGGGCTATATATTCCCCCTCCAAGTCACAGGCTCGTAAGCACAGGAACCTCCTCGCGTCATTGTTTTTCCTAGTGCCTACCTCAGTGGTTCTCATCCTTGGGTCGTGACCCCGTTGGGGAATGTCAAAGGAGCTTTCTCAGGGGTCACCTAAGACCGTGGAAAACACAAATATTTAGATTACGATTCATGGCAGTAGCAAAACTTTAGTTATGAAGTAATATGGAAAAAAATTATTGGTTGGGGGATCCCCACAACATGAGGGTTGCAGCGTTAGGAAGGCCGAGAACCACTGGCCTAGCTCCTTGGCTAATCTGTAATAGACTCATTCTGAGAAATTTGTGGTAGCCAAACGAATAACTGCAAGTTATGTAGAATTCACTAGAGTAGTGGTTCTCAGGATATGTCTTCTGTATTATGAAATACTCCATCCCCAAGTTTCCAAGCCAAATCCGGGGGTGGGGGAGGCTTGAAATTTGGCTCTCTGGTATGACTGACCCTGGTCTAAGTTCTGAGAGCCACTATGCTGCTGAGCTGATCTGTTTTGGTTCTCACTGCAGAAGTAACCCCAACCACTGATTTGGGGTAAGGGAGACACCTAGAGGGGGTTCTAATGGTTTTCCAGTCACAGGTTAAGGCTGGTGTCTGAATGCCCAGTGTTGCTGCTAGGGAGGGAGGGAGGGAAGTCCCAAAGGCCCAGGCCAATTTAGCCGAGGTGACCCAATCTCCTGCCTTAGTTACTGGTTGGTGTGATAAAATACTGTGACCAAAAGCAACTTACGGAGGACAGAGTTTATTTTGGCTCATGGCTCCATAGGGACAAAGGTCTATCATGGTGGGGAGGCATGGGGGCGAGGAGCAGAAAGCTGACCCATCACATCTTCAGCTGCAACAGGAGTCAGAGAAAGAACTGGAAGTGTGTGTGTTTGGGGGAAGCTACAAACTCTCAAAGCCTCCCGCCTATGATGTACTTCCTCCAGCCAAACTCCACCTCATAAATGTTTTGTAATCTCCCTGAACAGCACCGTCAACTGAAGGCTGAGAGTTCAAATATATGTATCTGTTGGAGATATCTCTCATTCAAACCTCCATATACCCCAGTCCTATACCCATTGCTGAGTGCGAATATCACTTCTCTTAGACATGTTTACAGACCTAAAGACATGAAGGAGTGTGTCCAGTCTTATTCCTCAATAGAGGGGCTCTTCCCTTGCTGAGGAAAGTCAGGAGAATGCCACGCTCCAAGTGTCTTCCATGAAAGATCTCTAAGCACCCTCCCACCCACCCACCCACCCACATTTTCAGTTTAGTTCCAGCGAGCTTGCCCACAAACACTATTTCAAGGCTTGGCAGAGATCATAGGGAAGTGTGTGTGTCTTAATGTCAGCTTCCCATAATCTAGTCAGGTATGAGGAGAGAGTCTCAACTGAGGGATTGCCTCGATGATATTGGTATGTGGTCAGTCTGTGGAGCATTTTCTTGATTGCTAATTGATGCAGGAGGGCCCATTCAACCAGGAGCAGTACATCCTTCTGATGGTGGGTCTGTGTGCTGTAAGAAAGTTAGCTCAATGGAAGCTGTTAAGAGGATGAACAAAAGCCTGGTTTCTGTTCCATTCCTCCATCGTCTCTGCCTCAGTTCCTACCTCTGGCTTCCTTCAACAATGGACTGTAACTGGTGAGCTGATATGGACCCTCTCCTCCCCAGTGACGAATGACCCTGTCAGTCAGAGTGTGTTCTCACAGCAGCAGGAACGTGATGCCACATCAGCTACTTCCGCTGTCCCTCTGATCAAGTACCGCCATCCAAACAGTGATGAGAGAAAGGAGGGGTTTATTTGGTTCAGGTCCATCCTAGAGGGCAGGTGTGGCTGTAAAACTACTAGGCTGAAAATTTAAAAACATACACAGACAGACAGACAGGACCACGAGGACATCCTTGAGATAAGAATGCCCACTTTATTGTGCTCAGGGGCAGCTTATATAGGGCTCTGGCCATGCCCCAGCTCTTGGGATCTTTCAGCTGCAGACTCATCAGAACCCACTCTCCTGCTCAGAGCAGAGGAAAACAAGTTGTTTACAAGAAATTCAGGGTCTGGTGGTCCGCAGTCCCCAACATGTGGCCCAGGTGCTTCCGTGGTGGTGGATACACATAGCAGCCACTTGCTCTCATCTCGGTGGGATAACAAGCAGAGATGTGACAGGAAGTGTCAGTCTGCCTATAATGAAAGCCTGTGTTCCCCAGAGATACACTTCCTCCAGCCAGGCCTCACCTCCTAAAGGTACCACAGCCTCCAGAAACAGTGCCACCTGCTGGGGACCATACATTTAAACATGTGATCCTGTGGGAGTTGGGGGCCCATCTTTCATCCAAATCTTAAGGGAGAGGAAACTGAAGCAGAGAGAATCTCCTGGGACTCGGACTTAACAGCTGGCCTACCAGTGTTTCCCAAGTCACGTGTCAAAACCAAGTTCAAGGTGAAGCGTATGCCGCTGATTGGAGTGCCACTGGTTGGAGGCACTGAGCGACAAGGCGGGAGCACAAGCTCTGAGAAGCATAGATGGCATTCTGGCTCAGGAGAACCAAGATTTTGGTGTTGAGGAGGCCTGAAGGACTGTGCAGCATTTTAGGATGACAGCATGGTTAGCATTAAGACTTACTGACTGGTGTATGGCATGGACTTCCTTCCACACTGCCCCAGTAGGTCCATTATATTCCAGGGTCTCCAGGCACTCTGAGAGCTTTTTCTCTTCATGGGTGTGCCTTTTTTTTTAACCATTGTTCAGTTACAAACAACGGCACAGGCAAATTTGAAAAATATATCTGCTAGACTACATACCTACTGCTATCAGTCCATAGGAGCAGGCACATGTGCACACAAACACATACACACATCCTATGTGCCTATTGCACATATATTCAGCCATCTCTACCCACTCTGGACTATATTTGGTGACATCATCCAAGCAAAGGAAATAGTCCCAATCCCTGGCAGCTACAGGAGGCAGCTGCCGGCTGTTGAATGATCTGTCAGTTCTCCGGCCAAGTTGAAGTGCCTTGAAAGGGTGTGAACCTCCAATGGGTCTAAAGACAGTTTCACATCTGTGACAGTGGCTGGACTTGCTGAGGGCTAGTGTCCAGGAGGCAGAGTGGGGACAGGTAGAGAGCTGTGGTTCTCAGAACCAGCATTATTGGTCACTTTTGATCAACCCATCAGCCAACCCACCCCACCCCCCAGTTAGGGACCCAAAAGGAAAACAAGCTGAACCACATAAACAAATAATAAATTTCCTTTTCAGAAGTCTTTTATCATCAGAAGCTTTGGTTGATCAAAACTCTATCCCATGCTTTATGGCCAAATCACATTGATGAGTGTAGAGGAGATGGGGGGGGGGAGGCAGAGAGAAACACTGACCTTTGCAGCCATTCTTGGAGTGTGATGATATTAAGAGTCCCATTTTATTGAATGGAAACAGAGGCTTAGGGTATCAAGGCTATAAGTTCAATGTAGGTGGGACCTGCCGGCCTCGCTCCAGCCCTTGTCCTGCTGGCAAGACTCTTCCTACCATTTTAAGCTTAGAGAGCCAGAGATCACCACGGGTTATTGGGAGCACCTCAAAGCTTGGAAACTCAGCTCTTCCCTGCCTTGGAGAGTCAGTTTATGGAAACTGAGGCAAAGAAAGAGTAAGGACCAGGCATCCTCGGAGTCAGAACTTGAGTGGAGCTTTTCTGCTAGAGAGTAGACGTTCCCAGGACAGAAGCCCAGGGATGCTGGTATGGGAAGATCAAGATTTCAGTCCACAAGCCGCAATTGTCTTTGCTGAGCCCGTCACCCTCACGAAGGCATCCTTGCCCTAAGGTTGATCACCTCAGCTGTGTGTGTGTGTGTGTGTGTGTGTGTGTGTGTGTGTGTGTGTGTGTGTGTGATGGACTTGAGGCCAGGCTGGAGAACTGCCCTTGGTCAAGTCAAACCATCTCACTCATGACTTGGGGGAATATCTAACTACTGGCCTAATTAGGACATGAACCATAGGCTTCTAACTCCAGCAGGGCCAATTCTGAAGGGCTGTTCTAAGCTGGAGGCTCTGAGACAGACAGGGCCTTACTTGTTAAGTACATCTTCTTCACATCTGTTTCTATGCTCCCTTCCCACAGACGTTTCCCCGAGAATACGCCCCAGTAAAGGAACTTGCACAAATGCCCCCGGTCCCTATTGCCAGGGAAACCAACCAGCCTGTCTGTCAGTGGCCATGAAGCACAGCACCCCTGCCTTGCAGTGATACATGCCACTCCCAATCACAGCTTCTTGGCTAGATCTGCTCACGTGCCCCACCCCAATTGGAAACAAGTCTAGCCCTGACATTTACTCAGAAGGTACAAGTCTGGATATATTTGGTGAGAGGCATTAAGGGTGATGGATTGGGGAGAGCACAGGAAGGCTGACCAAAGAGCAGAGGCAGGACACCAAATTGTTATTGAGGGCAGCTGAGAACCCTCTCTACTCAGAGAGGAGTCTCCCTGGATAGAGCGGTTGTTATGGAGATAAGGGAGGGCTGTTCTAGTCCACCAGTGCACAGTCACCTTGGTCTCCCATCCTCTGAGTTGAGCTGTCCCTCATTTTCGGTTTCCCTGTCTATGTTTGCTAATCTCTGTTCTCAGGGCAGCTGGCCCCTGGTTGACCAGATGGCTGTTTTCCTGGAACAGAGACTAACAGAGATTTCAGATATCTTTATTTGAATCTTTTTAGACTCCATGCTTATCCCTTATCTGTGAGTAGCAACATGGGTATGGATTTCCATACACACGGCTCTCTCTTATGTCATATCATCTACTAATGACCATATTTATTAAATGCTCAGGATAGATGGCGCTATTTAGGCAATATGATGAATGGATGAAGGAGCAGTTTTTCTCAGCATCCTTTGTGGACTCTTTGGGTGGCATTGCTATCTGTAGGGTGTGCCGTTGACTAGGACAACCAAGCCCTAGACAGCAAAACATTGTCATCGATGACCTTGGGATCATATGCAATGACCTTATGACAAAGGAGCAGTCAAGGGAAGAATTTTAGAAAGTTTGTCAGTTTGGATGTGTGGAGCAGTCATTTGTCACTGAATCCTCACTGTGACCTTAGGAGTCTAGGAGTTTTAACCAGAGGACAAACAGAGACACAGAGGGTCTGGGCAACTTGCTGCTGAGTAAAGAGCTGGGGTGTCAGCAAGCTGGGGTGTCAGCAAGCTAGCTAGGCTCCAGACTGTGCTCCTCCTCGCCTTCTGCTACTTCTTGATTAACTTAGCCATCTTAATTGGTGTAAATAATATTCTATATATATAATATAATATTGGTAAAGATAATATTCTTTAATATATCAATTGCTGTCTCCATGTTCCAGGCCCTGCACTGCATATTGATCGGGCTGTTTCTCAAACCCATTGGACCTGAGCATGGTCCATTGTTCAGTGTTCTGTTATGACAGATGCCATATAATACATCTGTACCAGTCCTGGATGTAACTTACACACATTTCTACAACAAAAGTGGCATCGCTTATTTTTCATATTGCTTTGGCCGCCTGGAAGCTCATATCCAAATCGCAGCAAAGCCGTGGCAGTTTGGAGCTAACCCTGTAGTTTTCTCAACTTTGCTGTGGCCCAGATTTTCTATCTCAGGTAGATAAATTCCATTTATTGTAAAACACCGTGAGTCCTTTTAGGAAGAAGGCTGCATGAAAATAAGGACTTTAGCCTTAGATCTCTGTGAGGGAAGGCATACCGTAGGTCCCTGTTATTCTAATCTCCGAGATTCCTTAAGCCACAGCTAGTACTATTCTGAGTCCTTCAGAACAGCTCAGGACCTCTGAAAGGTCACATCCACAGGAGTCGGGGGGGGGGGAAGACAAAATTTGCTCAAGTCATAGTCCTGGCTTTGGTGCCAGGCGTAGGCTTGTGGAGTGGAGACCAGTCACACTCTCACCTGAGCAGTTAATAAAATCTATTGCTCCTTGATGGATTTTTCCTGCAAGCTAGAATTGATCTGTCCTCTTCGTGATTTGTGTGATGGTAGAAAAACACCAAACACCACTGTGGTAAAGCCAGTTTGGGGGAAGAAAAGAAAAAAAAAAGGGAAGGGGGGAACCAAAGGCAACAAAATCTACCAGCAAGGCTTTAAGGATCTAGCAGGCTGGGGCTGCTTGGGTCATTTCATGTGATTTATTGGGAATAAAGTGGATCTTATTAACATTTTAATAAAGATAATCTTTTTGCACTGTGGAAGAAGTGGCTGCCAGTCCCCGGTGCAATTCCAAGGAAAGTAGAATAGGCTGGCATTGCCCAGCCTGATTTGTGAGGCTGGGCCCCAGGAGTCCAAAAAAAAAAAAGCCAACGTGCTGCCTCCTTGCTCTGAGGGGGCTTACCCCCACCTCCGCGAGGTGCTCGCTTCTATCTGCCATGCAAAGCGAGGGAGCGTTATGAAGGAATCCGTCTTGTAAAGCCATTGGTCCTGGTCATCAGCCGCTACCCAATGCTTTCGCGATGCTGCCGCTGATCTATTTGGGAAGTTGGCTGGCTGGCGAGGCAGAGCCTCTCCTCAAAGGCAGGCTCCCACGGAAAATATGCTCAGTGCAGCCGCGTGTGTGAATGCAAACGCCGCCAGGCGCTTCTTCTAGTCGGGCAAGATGCAGCCGAGAACTCCGCTCGCCCTATGCGTTCTGCTGTCCCAGGTAGGGAATGCGAGCCTCGGGCGGCGCGCTCCGCACCAGCTTTTGGCGTTCGGATAGCCCTGCTTGGCGATGGTCAGGAGCGATCTGAGCGTCGCGGGGCTCCTAGCGCGGCCATGCAGGCAGACCCGGCTCGTTCAGATGCGAGGTCACCCCCAGCTCCGATCCTAGAGGGGGCTGTCTCCGCAAGCCGGCTAGTCTCGGTCTGTGTGTGTGTGTGTGTGTGTGTGTGTGTGTGTGTGTGTGTGTGTGTGTGTGTGTACACTCGTTCCGGGGAGGACAGAGCCTTTTTGCAAGCAGGGGCGACATCCTGGCTGACATCAAGTGAGGTAACTTTGGTTCGCCTCCTCCAGAATCTCGTGCATCGGGTACACACTCCTTTTGAGACGACTCCTGGGCGTTGTGCTTGCCGGCTTAGTCCAGCGTCTTAGCCGGGAAAGAGCCATTGCATTCGGGATCGCGAGCTGCTGGGCTGCCGGGCTGGGAGAGGCCAAAGCTGGCATCACTGACTTCCCCGGGTCCTGTCTTCGCCCAGCCCGGCTGGCAAGCAGCAAGGCGCCTCCCGCCAGCGGATCTCCGCAGCCCGGCTGCCGCTGTCTTTCAAAGCCCAGGCGCCCGCCGCTCCCGCATTGGGGTCTTCCGGTTCTCCAGCCCTGGGCTCGGAAGGGCCTGAGAGCAGTCCCCTCTCCAGAGTGCAGGCCCAGTACCCCAGCTCCTTGTGTCCCCATTGTCCAGCCAGCTGGAGCTCCTGCCCGAGCCCAGGCTGCCGCCTCTGTTGTCTTCCCTCCCCACCCCCGGGAGGGTGGCGCTGAGCGCAAGGAAAAAGTTCAAGCCTCCCCACCAGGCTGCAGCTGCTTGCTGGGTAGCCCTCCAGACTGCTGCGGTTCCAGGGCCAGGACTGACAGAGCAGGAGAGGCGTGCCCGGGGCTCTCCTCAGCCAGGCTGAAGCTCAGAGATCCCTGGAAGTTTGGGTATAGGAAAGCAATGCTTAGGGGACAGGCTAGAAGCTTTGGAGGCTAAGGGGGCACGCCCAGCACTCCCCTGGGGACTGATGCTCCAGAGAGCATACTGGCTCAGTCCCTCCTTGTCCTTTTAGGCACCCTCTGAGACCCAAAGCTGGCAGCCTACAAGTGGGTGGGAGCAGCAGTATAGGGCCACGCAGAAGAGAGTGGAGTAGAGAGGGAATGCTTGAGGCATGGGTGTTGAGTTTCTGACCAGGATTCCTGGTGCGGGAGGAAAAGGCACATGGTTGAGCACGAAGTGGGAAAGAGGAAAGGAAGTCAGGGTTCTACGTAGCCTTCTAAGGGGAGATGCCTGCTGAAGAGGGGCTAGCATCCCAGAAATGCAATGGCCATAGAAACGACTCGTGTGTGTGTGTGTGTGTGTGTGTGTGTGTGTGTGTGTGTGTGTGTCCCTGCCAGGATCCTGCATAAGCGGAAGATGCTAACTGATGGCCAAGCTTGCATTCCCATCCTGACTTCTGGCATGCTCTTCAATATACACATAATTCTGGGGACCAAACAGTTGTTGCGCCTTTCTTACCAGGAATTTGCTTGCTGATTCTCTAGGGGTCCTGTTATGGATCCTATGCTGGCTTTTGAACCAGCTTTCCACATCTCCAGGGCTCTAACTATCCCTAAGGTAGTAGGTTGTACATCTCCCAATTAGCAAGGCGGGGCAGAGCAACCCTGGATGGAAAGGTCCAGGCAGATCCTTCTTGGCCTCTGCTGCTCATAGAGCCACCGTGGGCCAGTTCTTCACTCTATTTGAGTTCCCAGGTTCTCCACAGTCAGAGAATCCATTAACATCAGCCCGGGAACTGCTGGGCTGCTGAGTGGACAAGGCTGCATGCAACAGGCAGCCCCAGGCAATGTGTTTCACAACGTCCACCTCGCTGGGAGCTGTTGGCCTCTGGGGCGTGGATTGTAGCCTTACCCAGGACTTTCCTAGTTTTCCTGTCTTAGTATGGGTTTCTCCCTCAGTGTGATTCCAGGGCTCATCCAAACTAATGCTTTTCTATGAGCAAAGCAGACTGTGGGAGAGCTTGCAGAAGTCTCCAGGACTGGGGCTACGGGCTTCAAACAGGGCGCCTCTGCAAAGCAACTGGTGTGTCTCCTCCTGCAGGGCAGGCTGGCACAGGTGGCTTTGAAAGCATACTTGGTTGCTTCTGAACTAGAAATAAGTGGCCAGCCCTGAGGGGCTTATTTCTCTTCTTTGATTGTCGTGCATAATCAGGGCACGAATCTGCATCAGGATGGTAACTCATGTTCTCCTGGCGGTAGCACCTGGAGGGGAAATAGTCTCTACCCGTGTAAGATGCCATTGAATTCGCCAGCAAGAGGTTTAAGGGCAGGGGGTTCTTTGTGCCATCCAGAAAAGTGGGTGTGTGCATGGGGGGGGTCGTCCTGGAGCCTATGAGTCAACAAGCCTAACCCAAACTTTCCCGAGGCAGAAAGAAAACAGAAGAAAGGGGAAAACAATGTGATAGAGTGAATTAGTCACTGCCCTGCGGAGCTAGGGCAGGCCCATGTGTGTTTTTCCACACAGTCATGCATACAGCAGGCACTGGGCCCAGCTTGGAAGCTCTCAGCCTCTGGCTGCTCATTGGCACACTGGCCCCTTTCCAAATTTGGGAGGATTGGGGGTGGGGGTAGGGTGGGCTTCTAAACAATAAGGCTGGAAGACCTCTCCTCTCTCCTGGAGTGCTCTGGGAAAGCCTGTCCCGGAAGTAGCGGCTGGAATTTGGCACTGTCACGAATGTGCAACAAATGAACACAGAAGTGTGAGTTAGAAATTCCACTGTGGATGGGATTGCCCACTCCCATGAGGCAGCACTTCCACCCAGCCCAGCTTCTCACAATGCATGAGCAATCCCCCAAGAATTAATTTCTAGGGAGTGGCTCAGGTCTGGAGAGCTGTCCCCCGAGAGTGCCCAAAAGTATTTCCATGGAATTCTGTGCTGTTGGTTTAAAGTGGAGAGTTCTTTCTGGGAGTGGGCATCTTGCCTTTCAGAACTGCAAGTGAGTCTCCGCATCTTCTTATGTAGCTGCCACTCTGCCTGTTCTATTTTAAGAGCCTGGTTCATGTACAAAGCCTTTCCGATGAGGGCAGGGACTTGGAGTCTGAGAGGGCACCCCAGCCTGTGACTTCCACTTAGGGCGGCCTGCACCATTTCAGACGTTCCAGGGAAACATGGGAGCAGAGAAAGTGTCTTCCGCGGTGAGAGTTTGCATGTCTGAACATTATTATAAATATTTTTAGCAAATCCCAAAATAGTTTAAATACACTACTAGGCTGAATATGTGACCTGGATTTGTGTAATTCCACTGAGTTACTGGAAACCTCCAAAGTCCTCTTAGCAGATCCTCCCTCTTCTACCTTCTTCCTTCTTCCCTTTTCCTATCTTGAACCCTCCTAAATAAAATCTATTTCCTTCTAGAAGCATCCTTTGTATGTTAGAGTAAAGTCACACCCCCCATCTTGCCCCACCATGGAGCGATCTGTCTTCAGGTACTAGGACTTGGCAGTGACAAGCAATCAGTCGCCTGAAGTTAAGGGAGAGCTCAGGTCTTCAAAACCGTACTTTTCCTTTCCGTCTGAAGGCACAGCTGCTCAAGAGCCCGGATATCTTCTGTTGCGTGGAAGGCAAGGAAACGACAAAGCTTCGCTTTCGGTTCCTACCTGATGACAGGCATATTATCTTAACAGCCTAAAATCGTTCTGTGGTTGTGTGTGTGCACACATGCCCATCTTTGTGTGTTTTGATCTCATTTTTTTTTGTACCTGATGGAAATTTTCTCCAGAAGGGGGCTCCATCCACAGCCTTACAAAATTCCGAGCCTGCAGGTCTTATTCTGGAGAATTCCGCTGAAGCGAAGCAGGTTCATCAGAAGGAAATGCTTTCTGTTCTGGGTTTTCTATTTCACACTGTCCCTCGATCATTTCCCACTGTCTTTTTATCCTTCTTTTTCCCTTTCTCCTCATGGCTGTGGTCTCCGTTCTATCTTTACTCCTCCACCCCGTGTCCCTGGAGGGTTAGAGCAGGGACAGCTTTCAAAGCACTTGGCAGACAATGCAGTCCTGAGCCAGGAGGAAGTCTGGACATTTCCTGCTGTTTTGATTTTGGTTAGACCTGGCTTTATTCTTTAGGCTGCAGAGTCAGGAACCATTCTGCCTGGGAAGGAAGATAATTTTCGCCAAGACACACCTACCAGAAGGATGAATCCCTCAGTGACAGCTTGGGTTTCAGCACCTATCGAGGAGAGGGACATATTCATCTGTCATCCAATCACAATGATCAGTCCAGCAGAATCAAATCAAGCACCCAGAGACTTGGGCCCTCTTTTCATTTAGTTGTCAGTGAGGTGTCTAGATGCCCTGGAGAATCTGATCTACTGAGCGATGCTGCCAACACAATTCTCATGGCCTTTCTCCTCTGCCACCAGAGATACGGGATGGTGGCCTTATCCTGGGGCTAAGGATGAGAGTCAACCTTCTCTTCTAGGTTAAGGCTAATATGAAGAAATGACATTCCCACCCAGTCAGAGCCTGGTGGGTTGGGGGTGGACTGGGGATTAGTTAATTGAACCTCATGTCATCTGCTTGATGGGATATATCCCAACTCTTCAACTCCAATTTCTGGGCAGGAGTTCAGATTGGCAACCGCTGGTCAGCTTAAACCCATGGAGGTAACTGGTGGCCCAAATGTTTTAAAATTCATGACATCAATACATTTAAAAGACAATTCAGATTTTCTGCATTTCTTGAAAACTCAGAGGCCCTGGCTATTTAAGTTCTCTATGCTGGTTGGCAGGAGCTGAGTTGCTACTGCCCCCTTCAGGCAGAACCTGTTTCGCGGTTGGCCATAATCCCACCCCGCTCCTCCAGGAATTCTGCCTACTTGATCCTTGATCCTACAGCTGACAGATTCTGCTGTCATAAACTCAGGCTCAAGAAAACCCATGTGGGCAACTTCTTAGCACTGTGCTACTTTAGAAGGAAGCTGCATAGGACTGGGATATTGGCGGGTAAGGCGCTTCTGGTATAACCATGCGTGCTTGAGTGAAATCCCCCAAACCAAGCGTAACCCCAGCGCTGTGAGGGGTGGAGGCAGGAGGATCACTAGGGCTTGGTGGCCACCAGCCTAGCTCCAGATTCAGTGGGAAAGCCTGTCTCAGGGAGTAAGATGTAGAGGGGTAGAGCAGGACACCCTGTGATCTCCTCTGTCATCTGAACATGCGCGCACACACAAGCACAAGCGCGTGCACACACACATTCATGGAAGGGTAGTGACACACAGCAATGATGACGATGAAAGGGAGAAGCAGGTGACTCTTAGATCCCCGCCATGAAATGCAGATGTGTGTTTTGGAACCAAGACAACCCCTCCTCCCCCCCAGGACGTTATTGTCAGACCATGGCTCTGTTCACGGTAGCGATGTAAGGACAGGCAGCGCCCTGCAGCCCTGAGTCCCTGTGAACCGTGGCGTGTTAGAGACATGACAGGATATGTGAAGCTGGCATGGTATACCCTCAGCATCCAGAAGGACCAGCAGCCGGGGGAACGAGAAATCACATTCTCAACTGCAAACAGAAAGCAGCAAGCAAAGTGGAAGTGGAGCGAGACTGTGGCACACTTCCTTCAGCGAGGCTGCATTCACTCCCCCAGACAGTGCCACCAACTGGGAACCAAGTGTTCAAATACCTGAGCCGGTGGAGGCTATTTCTCACGCAAGCCTCCACACGCTAGCGCTGCCCTGAAACAGATGTTCTGTGTCTGTCCTGAACAGCTGATGCCCACTGCAGCCCTGCACAGCACACTGCATCAGTGCTACAGCTAAGGTTCTCTGGTTCCATTAACACTACAGCAACCTGCGTGTCTCACTCCACTGGAGTGGGTAGGCCTCTGAGGGCTTCGGCTTGCCATAGCTACAGACCCCCCCAAATGAGGGTAAATATCACTACACATTCCAGAAGTAAAGTGATTTTGTTTTTCCCCCACTGCCAGCTGAAGTCAAGTTCCTGAAAATTAACATTAGCAGTAGGCATGTTTTGGCATGTCACATCTAATTTCAAAGACACCAGCCAGTGTCACCGATCTGCTGCGGAGGCACAAAGACCCTGTGTCTCCCGGCTGAATACAAGCTGAACTGGGTGGAGGGCAGAAGTCCTGACACTTGCCCAGGCAGGGCCGGAAATGAGCTCAGCCTCCTGCAGCACCTAGAGGCCTGCAAAGGAATGCAGTAGCCTTCACCATCCCCGCCTCCTGGGCGCCCGGGCTGTTGTTGCTTCCCTTCCAGGTGGCGGAGAACCATTTGCGCTGTGTGATACAGGACCCAGATAGGAGCTGTGCACTTGGGAAGCATGTGCTTCTGGGAAACTCTCTCTGTCCATCTGTAGAGAGTGCCTGGACGTTGTTGTAGAGCTCTCAGCTGTGATGGGCTGGACAGGCTCACCCTCAACTGCCATGAGCTGTGGGCATCTGGGGACATCTGACTCAGAGGTGACAAGTTATAGCCTGTGGGCTGGTTCCTGCCTGAAGCCTGTTTTTATAAATAGTTCATTTGGACCAAAGCCATACCTACTCGTTTATAGAATTGTTATGACTGCTTTGTGCTTTAACAACAGAGTTAAGACTGCCTGCCCCCCAATGCCATCTGTCTTTTTACCAAAAAAGTCAGCTGGCCCTTGGTTTAACTCAAAATTACAGGAAGAGAGGGAACATGGAGACTTTTCAAAGAGGTGTGGTGAGGGTTTCAGGGATTCTTCACCCCAGGTCCCAGTACTGAAGTAAATTGACCTTAGGAGAACTCACTTTGGACTAGTGAACCCACAAATCTCTAAGATTTCTGCACAGGCCCACTGTGTTCCATGTAACACTGGTATGTTTAGGGTCCTGTTGCTAATATGGCAGATTCAGTTTCTCTTCTCTTGGGGCTCTGCTTGGCGGGGGAGGGGGAGATCAATATCAATTAATGAATAATTTAAAAGCTAGACAACCACTGTGAAGGAAGGCAATACAGTTGTGTGAGGCCATGCCACCACAATATTGTGTTTGTTGTCTGTGTTTTTTTTTTTAATCTTTCTCCTCTACTGAAATATCCATCCCATGGTGGCAAGTGCTGCTGTCTTCTGATTCATCCAAGACTGTATCCCTGTGGCTAACAGCAATGCCTGGCACAGAGGAGGCACTCGGCAAACATGGGTGAATGAACAGATGGATAAAGGAAATAAGAAAGGCATCACACTCAGATAAAGGGTCCAGGAGCCTTCTCTGGCAGCCTTATGCTGGAGCTCAAAGCCTTGGGAATGAAGTAGGTTGACCAAGACCCAGGAAAGGGTAGGCAGGGGAGAGGGTAGGCAGGGGAGAGGCATTTTAGGAAGAAGGCACGGACTGGTTGACACCTCTGTACAGAGGGGATAGCCCAGCCTGGAGAGTGACCAGGGGTGTGGCCATGAGGTGGCGAGCCCTTCGGCCTTTGTGGGTCACTTCAAGAGTTTTAGTGTTTGTTTCCAAGTGATGGATAGCCATGAAGGTCACAAGGGGAGGGTGTGGAGGGACCTGGCCTGATGTCCACTTTCAAAAGGTCTCCCAGCTTCAGTGCAGCAAATGTCTGGAGTGGGATTATGGTTTCAAGAAGATATGGGCCTGAGCTCATAGAGGGGAGACATCTAGAAGGGAGGGGACAAGATGTGTAAGAAAAGCTGATGGGGGCATTTGTGGGGAGGACCTGCGGGGTGTGGAGGTGGCTGGATTAGGGATGCCAGGCAAAGGCTGAGGGTAAGGGACCCTGCTTCAGTTCTGACTTTGCTAACGGGAACTTGTCGCTCAAAGAGGAGCACAGGTGCTCAACATTAGCTGAGCACCTGTGTGCATGCCAGGGAGGGGGGTGCTGGTTAGAAGGGCATCTGGACCCCATGATATGGGTGTTCTCAAACCCTGTCTATGCCTGCATTGGGGATGGGAACCATGGGGTCCTGAACATGTCCTTGATTAGAGTGACCGGGGTGAAGCCTCTACAATTAGCCAATCTCTGAAACTTTTCATGCAAAAGATATTTGCGAGGAGCCTTGCCAAGCCTTTTAATGGTTTTGTGAACATTCAATCAGCAGCGCTAGAGATATTTCTAACATGAAGCAAATAATGATCTACCAGTTTCAGAGTCATTTGGCGAATGCTAACAAGCCTTTCTTCCAGAGAGCGCTGTGTCGTCAGTGACTTCCACGCTCTGAGCATGGGAGAAGAATATCTAACGGGATGCCAGGCAATGGGGCTTTGATAATGCCTAACAACTGGCTCACTCTTTCATTCTCTTTCTCTCTCTCCCCCCTCTCCTCTCTCTCTCTCTCTCTAAAAAATCTAAACCATGTGGTTTGCACTATTTGACCATTTCTGTGGTGCAAATACTCCTGCGGTGGGTGGTTTCCATCTACCAACCTGTAAGCTCCCTAAAACATTCACAATGGGTACCTCGGAAGTGATTATTAACTGACTCCCACACACCATGAGCCTGGAAAGTTTTCAAGCCCTCATTTCATTCACAGTGCAGTCTTCAGCAAAGGAGGCTCAGTGGTCCCATCTATAAAATGGACCCACTTCTCATGAGAATCAAATTGACAAGAAGGAAAGATGGCTGTGGTGGGGCAAGAGACCCTGTCTCAGCAACAAACACACAGACAATCTTAGGGGAGCCAGGCATGGTGCCACTGGTTTGTAATCCTAGCACTCGGGAGGCAGAGGTAGGCAGCTCCCTGTAAGTTCAAGGCCAGCATGCCTTACATAGCGAGGGTCAGGCCAGCCAGGACTGTCTAATAAGACTTTGTCTCAAAACCAACCAGAACCCCAAAGAATCCAAAGGTGGATGCCACCTAAGAAAAGGCACCCGAGTTTGTCCCCTGGCTCCTACAAGCATACACACATGTACATGAACCTTCACTAATAGGCACTTCCATGTTCACCTTCACACACACATACATGCACACATGGACCTGGAGATGCAGGAAGGCCTGATGAGTTGTGCAGATATTTACAGATGATTAAGGTCGTGATCACTGGCAAGGAAGCAGGCTCCCAGCAGCCCCTAACACACACATGGCCAGCTTGTTCTTCATGCAGGGCTCTGCTGCTACACCACAAGGCCCGTGGGAAAGCCCTGGGTAAGTTCTCAGAGCAGCTTTAAGACAGGTTTTAATTGAGCTCACATTGGTGATCAGGGCTATCTAACCCTTCAGGCTTTCTTGCCATTCAAATGTACACTGGTCTTACCACTGCATCTTGCAACAATGGAGATACAAGCTCGGGTGCAAAAGAACCAATCTGGAAGGTGACCCAAGGACTCAGAAGTGAATGAGTGGAGACAGACGTGAGAGGAGGAATGGCACTAAACCAATGATGACTGTTGCCCCTGGTCTAATACTGTCGTGGCAAATGAGCTCACAGTTGCTGGGGCCCCCACAGGAAAACTATGTGAAATTTCTGCATCATCCACCTGAAAGACAGGCAGCTAGAGGTCACCTGTGCCCACCATCTGCTGGTGTTCTTCCCCGGAGCCCTGCTACCATTCACCCCTCTGTATTTCTCTGCTGAGCCTTTGCTGGTGTGGTAGCGCATCCATGGTTTGGATCCTGAGCACAGGAATGGAGAGGTGTGCAGGTATTTGCTCTGGCATGAGTGTGTGGTATCCCATTCGCTATTGTCAGGAGTTCTGGGACCTCCCCAAAGAGAGCCAATGATTGAAGAAAGGACTGTGGAAATAGACATTCCTTTAATATTTTACTCATTTATTTATTTTTCTTGTTGTGAGTGTTTACGCGAATGTGAATGCGTGTTTATGTGAGTGGGAACATCCACATGAATGGGATATATGAATATACATGTTTGCGTGGGAATGTGTGTGTGCATATAGATGCCTGAAGCTGACACTGGTATCTTCTTTGATAACGCTCCACTTTATTTATTGAGGCAAGGTCTCTTCCTGAAGTCAGAGTTCACCAGTTCTGACTCATCTAGCTGGCAAGCTCACCTCGAGGATCCCCTCTCTGCCTCTTGAGTGCAGGGATTACAAGACACCACCATGCCTGCTTGGTTTTATGTGGGTTCTGGGGATTCAAATTCTGGCCTTCATGATGAGTTCTATCATCTACCCTCATATGATGGGCCTTCTTTTGAGCCTTCTGATTTAGGATGAGCACACATCTCTAGATACACTCTTTCCCACTAGATAGCCACCCTCCGCTAATGCCCTGAGTTGCTACCTTAACCTTGTCTTTGATATAGGACAGATCCCACTTCTTTGAGATAATTAACCAGTAAGCAAACCGAGGTGAAAGGAGTGAACTGTGGCTGTCTGGAGGACAGAACATGGGAGAAAAGTAAAGCATCTGAGGGAAATGGCCCTCACCCATTCAGTAAGTCATCACCAGCAGGCATCTGCTAAGTGTGCAACACTCTCCAAGGCACTAGGAATGCAGAAGTGAGTAAGGTAGACCAGATGCCTTCCGGTGAGCACTCACAGTGACACAAATGAACAGGGGGATCGATGCTATCCATCAGGTGGCAAAGAGTGCTATGAAATATGACAAACAAGGGATTGGCAGGGAGAGAGGTACAGCTCCTGCCTCTTTGCTGGCTGCTGGGTAACAGATTACCATGTTTCCTGAACCCAGTTCTGCCCCCACCGACCCCTGTAATCATGTGGTTTGCTGTCAAAGCAATGCTGTGAATTTGTAGAGAACAGAAATGGGCCTTGGTGGATGGGCATCGAACGACTGGAGTCTCCTGCCTCACATCCAGCTCTGGACTGTGTGCTGGTCGGCTGAATCCATCTAGAGAGATTCCACTTTGTTTTATTGTTGATTCAGTTCATCTGGAATAATTCGAAATTGACATTGTTGACATACAATGGAGCTGAATTTTACTCAGAGGTTGGGTTATAAAGTCAGGGTTTAAAGCAAACACGGAGTTGTCATCAACCTTGAAATCTTTGAAGTCGCCCATTAAAGTGCAGTATGTGTGGTTTTGTGTATGCAAGCCTGTGCTGTAATCAATATAGAAAAATGTATAATGCATGCAGCCATGTACAGTGCATAACAAAGAATACAGGCAAGATATAATTTCACAACACTTAATTGCAGTAGCTACATTGTTCTTTTCCCTTCTGTCTTTTTTCCTCCCTGGTAAAAGAAAGAGATTGTTGATAGTTAAATGCGTGTATGATGAGACTCCTCGCACTCATTTAAGCTGGGCTCCTAATTGTACTTTCCTTGCCTGGCTATGAAGTGGGAAGGGCAAAAGGTATTTCCTCTTTCTTTTTTTTTTTTTTTGTTCCACCTCATTTTTATCTCTAATCCTAGCCAGATGCATCAGGGCAGGAGAGCTGCAAAGGCAGAAATAACAATAGCAAATGTGGCGGCTATCTGTGTGGTGTTGACTCTGAGTGAGGCCCCCTTGGACGTGCAGTATTGACTAGAAGTGAGGTGACCTCCGTGTGAGGTGTTGACTATGAATGATCCCCTCTCTGGAGCTTTGAATGCATCAGCTCACCTAGTCAAGTAATGAAGAATTCTCTCAGATTCCATTGCCTACATAGGGAAAGTCCTGGAGGCTGGATAAATGTCACACAGCTTTAGGGTAGAGATTCACTCAGTTTCGAACACAAAAGACCCCATGTTGGATGATTCTATGCCACGGAAGGAACTGTTCTGGGTAGACAAATCCATAGTAACACAAAATATATATGATTTGCCTAGGGCTTGGGAGGGGCAGGAGAGAGAGGCTGTGAATGGATGTGGGGTTTCTTTGGGATGTTAGGATTGTTTTTGAAATGGAATAGTAGTGATGATCCATACCCATCATTGCTATGAACATATTATCTAATCCCACAGCAATGTTTATTTTGACAGGGTACAATTCATGTCATATTGCATCTCAATAAACTAAAGTGTGATTAGATAGAAAACCAAGCCCCTCTGGATCAGGGCAGCCCAGACTCAGGGCTTTGGGTACTTAGTGCCTGAGCATTTCCCTTCAGGAACTCACCATGAATGGTATTGTGGTTACAAAAAAAAAATGGCATCCAAAGGGAGTGACACTATCAGGAGGTGTGGCCTTGTTGAAGTAAATGTGGCCTTGTTGGAGGAAGTGTGTCACTGTGAGGGCGGGTTTTGAGGTCTCTTTTGCTCAAGTTTCACTCAGTGTGACACTGAGTCTACTTCCTGTTGGTCAAGATGTAGCCAGCACCATGTCTGCCTGCCTGCCACCATGCGCCTTTCCATGATGATAATGGATTGAGCCTCTGAAGCAGTAAGCTGCCACCTCAATTGAATGTTTGCCTTTGTAAGGACTGCCATGGTCATGATGTCTCTTCAGAGCAATGGAAGCCATAGCTAAGACAAATGGCCCTGTTACATTTTACTTCCATGAACTTAGTCACCCTTCCTGACTGCTGCAACCAAATACCTGCCAAGAAGCAACGTGAGGAGAAAGGGGATTATTTTGACTCAGTTTGACTCAGTTTCCAGGTACAGTCTGTTATGGAGTAGAAGGCATGGCGGCGGCAGGAACACGAGGCAGCTGGTCTCATTGCACCCACAGTCAGGAAGCAGAGAGAGATGCACGCAGGGATCCAGCATGCTTTCTCCCTTTTGCTTGGTCCTGGACCCCAGTGCGGCCCATAAGGCAGTGCCACTCACATTCAGGGTGGGCCTGGCCTTTCCATCTGAACCTTTCCAGCTGAACCTTTCCAGAGACACCATCAGAGGCAGACCCAGCAGTGTGTTTCCATGGCAATTCTAAACTGAGTTGACCTTGGAAATTCACCACCACCTGGTCCCTATCACCTTCGCTTTAGAGAGACAAGGCTATGAGAAACTTGCTGTGTACAAGATACTGGACCAGGCTCAAGAACTGTGTAACTTGGACTTACATCTCACCTTTGCCGGCAGCACAGATTTTTCTTAGGCTGGATTCGTCCCATTCAAGTCACCTATGAGGTGCTGAGCTGCAGGTAACCAGAGTCCATTAAGAACAAAGCCAGTGTTCTTCAATTCTCTTTGGTTGATTTGTAATGTGCATTAAGGACCTTCTTCATCTACCTGATTGTTATCCCAGCCCAGGCTCTCTGTTGTAGGGACTGGCAGGAAGCCTTGAGACTATAGAAGGGAGAAGTTCCTGACCCCAGGCAGCTCAGAAACAGTGGGGTGGGGTAAAGGACTCTAGCAGACTGGAGCATGGCAAGCATGGAGCTAGCAGGTTCTGTCCTTTACCCTTCTCCCCCTTTGCTAAAACCTGTTAGAATACATTCCTAAAGCTGGCCCCCAAGGTCTGTTCCCTTAGTTGGCCACTGATTCATTCCTATTACAAAACACCAAGGTCCAACAATCAGAATTCATTGTTTGGCTAATATATCCAGTCAGCACTCAGCAGCTCACCCTAGCACAGATCCCACCCATATCTTCTTCTGGAAGAATTCAGAATGTACCCAAATCAGCACGAACCTTGGGTGTTTTGGTCAGGGTGGCGATGATAAGGGACTTAAGGACTCAGGTCTCCTAGGGGGTCTTGTGCTGACACCCAGGACTCACCACCTTCCCACTTAAGGACACCACCTCCACCCGCTTAAAGTCCTGAAGTTCCTGGTCCCCCACCCTGGGGAGATGACTCTCTTTGCCTTCACAGACGTGTTAGTTATTTGCATTTTCTTCTATGTTTTCGTACAGAATGGCTAAGTTATCAGCTATGCGCAGTGCAGCCAGAAAGGGTAGCTGAAGGCTAGTCTCCCAGCCAGGTTCATGTCGGTGCTTGGGTTTAAGCTTTGCAAAGGCAAATCTTGGGGGCCATCTGAGCTTTCCTGGGTCTGCAGCTCCAAGGAGCAGGTGTAGTTGTGTTGGGAGCTAACTACGGGGGGGGGGGCATAAAACTTCAGAGTTCCGGAGGCGCTTGGGATCCAAGTCTCCCAGTGTTAGGTGACAAAGTGTTAACTTTGCCTAGTTCAGTGTGTATGTGTGTGTCTTACCCACTGAGCCATCTCTCCAGCCTCTTCCCCCTTCTTTTTGGTTTTAAGATTTATTTTATTTTTATTTTATGTATACAGGTGTTTTGCCGACATGTATGTCTGTGCATCACATGCATGCCTGGTACCAATGGAGGCCAGAAGAAGGCATCAGAACTTTTGGAACTTTTTTAACTGCTATGTGGGTGTTAAGAATCAAACCTGGGTCCTCTGGAAGGGCAGCCATCTTAATTGCTGAGCCATCTCTCCAGCTCTTTCTTCCTCCAATTCTTAGCCTTCTCTTAGAATAAGTAAAGCATGTAAAGGTTTGATTCTGCTCTCATTGACCAGTTCTCTTGATGTTCCACCTTGTAGCATGCTTTGAAGAGATACTGGGTCCAGAAGAGGCTAATAGGTTGTAGAAAACATGATTGTATCCTTTGTTATTTTGGGAAACTTGGGAGTTGCCCAGAGAAGAGAGTCAGGTAGAGGTTGATGCTTCTACAAGTGGATATTTCTGAGACATCCGTGTACATTTGAGCTTTTAAAGAGGAACCCAAGGGCTGCACCCTCTTCCCAAACTGCTGGGTATAAGGGAATCTCTTGGGATAGTCAGGCATAACACATGCAGTGGCGAGCAAGCTGCCAGTTTCTTAGATACGGGCCCCCAGAAGGTGTGTTTGCGGTCAGCACCATCCAAGAGCCTCCAGTCTGAATTGAGCCACTGGGAGTAGGTCCAGCACTCTGTGTTTGTGGTAGTTTGAACACTGGAAGAAGCTTCTAGAATCTCTTTGGATATTGTGAGCCCATCAGGAAGATTCCTTTGGGTGTCATTGTGAATGTCTGAAGATGCTCTTGACATCTGTCATGATTGCTTGCATGCGAAGTGAGGTCACACGGAGCAACTGCTCCTGGTGGCACTTTGCAATCGGTGTCTGGAGACTTGCGGGATGGGGGAGTAGGGTGTTGCTGACAGGTAGCAAGCAGAAGCTGGAGGTGCTGTTCGGCACTCTCCAATAATCAGGAACAGACCGTACAACCACAAATTGATCATTGTAACCCAAATCACAGTCAGCCTAAGGCGGAGATGCACTGGCCTAAACGTACAGCTTCCTCTCTGTCCAGCAAAAGCAGGGACCATTTCTCTCTCCCCGCCTCTGTTATCACTAGGGGCCGGCATCTAAAGCTGGGTCTGTGGAAAGGCGGCTGACAGCACACTACTGTTTGTGTTTAAGGTTTCAAAGGACATGTATGTTCTCTGTAACTCATTCATCTGTGAGGAAACTCGTAAGATACTATGATGACCCCAAAGTGTTTGGGAACATAGGTCTGACAGAAGAATCTCAGGATAAGGTCGCAGAGTTAGACATGTGCAATATGATGCTATCTTCAGGGTCTCAAAGTATTTGCATCTCTAGTAGGCAAAGTTGACCAGTTGACCTCACAGAGCCCCGCAAATGAGAGAAGAGCTGAGAACCGAGGTCTCTGCAGAGACTTTGTGCTCAAGTCATGCTCAGTGGATCTGATTTTCAAGCTTGGAATAATCTTTCTGGTGTTTCCAACACATGGAGCTAAAGGTGTGGAAGGCAACGAGGTCTAGGCAATAGGAAGTTACAGGATGTTCAATAAGAGCATGGAGAAATAGCAGTCCTTACCCATCTTGGGAGAAGCCAGAACCATTCTGGGTGCTTCTGTGTGGCACTACGGGGTGTTTCTTATCACTATTCCACTTACAGAGGTGGCAGAGAGGAATTAGGTGTCAGTTGCAGGTGTGGTTGGAGGGAGGGGAAAAACAGTAAGCGGGCAAGTCCACAGTGGGAGAAATAGAACCCAGAAGGAAGGGATGGAGTTTCGAACTTGAAAGAAACAAGAGCCCAGGTGGAAATATTCATGGCGTGTTCAGGAGGCAATGGAGACAGCTCTGAGAGCTGGCCAACACAAACGCTGAGCCAAGAAACTGGATCAGTACAATGGGGTAATAGCTATTAATAGTATTGCTCTTATTTTAGCCACAAGCCCTTCTGATGGCTGCAGAAAGTGCCTGGCAGGACACCATGGCCATTAAGAGTTCTGAACCTTAGGGAGATGGCAGAATTACAGTTTGAACCCCAGCCTTGCCACTGTAGGCCAGGAATGCTATGGACAAGTGGCTCAAATTGTCTGTCCCTGTGTTAGGAATCCTATAAAATGAGGGCAATGACCCCCACCTGATGTCACTGCTAGGGGTATTCAACTGCACTCTAAGCATCTGGTCTGAGACCCAGTAAGACCCAGAAAAGTCCAAATTGGCTGTTTCTAGTGTGGATGAGTTGAACAGACATTGCTTTTGCAACTTATGTGGTGTATCAGTTTTAATTTGAACTTTCCCCCAAAGCAAGTTGTGAGGGGAGGGTTTGAGTGCAATGGAGTCATGTGGGAAGAGGCACCCAAGGGGAAGAGAGGAACAAAAGGAAACAGCAACCTAAGGGTACTCTTATTCAGCCAGTTACTACTATGGATGTCTGGGGCTTAATTCTCCTGGGGACCTTTGGAAGCTAAGGTGGAGCATCCTCACCAATTATCTCAAGATCGGAATTGGCATTGTTTGAAGACTGCCCCAGATGTCATCAATTTTGAGGCTCGTGAGCTTCTGGAGATGGTCACTAGGCTCAGAGAAAGCACTAAGCAAAGAGACTGTTAGTTATTCCCTCTACCTTGAAAAACATCTCTTTTGGAAAGGCAGGGGAGGGTATAAAACTCAGGAAGTTGGGGCAACTCACAAGGCCCAGGAACTTAAGAAATTTACAAGACCCTGTCCCAAGTTATATGATGAGCGCTCAGCAGTCACAATGGAAAGGAGCCTTCTGGAGAAGCTCTCAAGGTAAGCACCAGCTCAGGGGTGCAGCTTTT
Source organism: Ondatra zibethicus (assembly GCA_004026605.1). Classification (NCBI taxonomy): domain Eukaryota; kingdom Metazoa; phylum Chordata; class Mammalia; order Rodentia; family Cricetidae; genus Ondatra; species Ondatra zibethicus. The sequence continues at coordinate 94,248 of PVIU01005160.1, forward strand.
ATGAGCAACCACCCATGCCGGAGGGGGCTTTTCAGTGACTCAGCTGCCTTTGAATCACCCATGCTCTTGGAAGTAACCCCTCACCCATGCTCTTGTAAGCAACCTCGTTAATTCGGCAAGCCAACGAGTTGAGTGGAAGAATTTCTGTGGTCTGTCATCAGTACCCTGCCAGGGGTAAAGTGAAATTTGTTCATGGAAAAGGAACACAACAGAGGTGTAGATTCCTGCAGTTGCAAGTTGAGCAAGCCATCTATGAAAAGGCCAGAGGAAACGTGGGCAGATGTGGGAGGGATCTAACTGTGTCTGTGCCAGAATCAAAAGGCATAAAACTTGGAATGCCCTCCGGGACAGTAATCTCTGTTTAAGTATTAAAGAAACAGATAAGTATGGAAGAAGCTGTGCAAAAATATTTTTATGTATTACATGTGAGAGCTCAAATTGGAAATAGTAGTAATAGCCAACCTTTATTGAGTGGTTGCCTTGTGCCTGGTGCTCTAAATGTTTTACAAATAGGCTAAATTTCTAGCAAATGGAAATTGGTTAAGCAGCTCAATGGAATATTACACAGCCATTAAAGAAGATGGCTATGAAGATGATAACGAAAGAAATACCACATAAGTGAGAAATGAACACCAGGCTTGAGATGGTACGTACTGTCAGCTCCTCTTAGCACAACAAGCCTCTGCTTGAGGGAAAGGGTATGGGGCATGAGTGGAAAATTATCAATATGCTATCTGCAGGTTTGCGTGTATAATGAGATTCTTAGTGGTCCCCTCTAGTTTACAGGTCTCCATTGATGTGTTTGTACTGCGTTTGTAATGTAAAGAAAAGGAAACGGAACACGTGAATGAATGGAAAGGTCTCTCAACCACCTCTAAAAGCGTGTTTTATATATCCTGACCCTGTGGTGGCTCGGGGGAAGAGAGTGATGCTTCTGAGAAATGAATCTGGGGGCAGGGTAGGAGATGTATTGGATCAGGGAAGAACCAAGGCAAGATTGTAACTCGCAAGCTAATAAAGGTCATAGGAAAGGCCAAGTCTGATTTTAGAGGCTCAGTGGTTAATGAGAAGGAGAGGAAAGAGAAATGAAGAAACACGCCCGGTGTTTGCAGGTTGATTAAATAGATGAAGACTATCCTTAGAATAAATATATAGTAAGTGCATCTTTAAATCATATTTCTTTATGTCGGTTCTTGCATGTGACCCTGATAATAATTTTCTAGGCCATTCTTTTAATTTTTCTAATCTTATAAGTGAAGTGTTAGAAGGTTAGAGAAATCAAGTCACTTGCCCCAAGTCATGGCAGATCTGAGCTTGGATCCTTGTTAAATGTGTTAGAGGATGGAGAGAGGATGGACAGATAGATAAGTTGGCAGGTGACCGGCTCAGGTGGCTGGGTTGCTTAATGGTTGGGTGAGGAGATGGATGGATGGTGGTTGATTGGGTGAATGAGTAGATGGTAACCAGGGTGGGTGGATGATTGGAAGTATATATTAATGGATGGATAGATGGAAAGATGGATATTATATGTGACAGATGAATAAAGGGGAAGATGCATGTATGTATATCATGGATAGATGAATAGGGTAAGTGGGTAGATGGATGGTGGAAGGTTGGTTCAGCTAACTACATAGGTAAGAAATCCAGATGGTTATAAAGTACAAATAGAAAAGAAAGACTGTCAGAAAGAGAGAGACTCTCAGGTGGTGAAGAAGATAAGGAAGAAATAAGATATTGATAAAGAAAGGAAGCCTGGGTATAAGGAACAGTGTTCACTGATCGTCTTTGAGAAGTTCATTCCAGTCAAATTATGGGCATTGAATTTACACAGCACAGGAGCAGAGAAGCCAGGGTAGTGATTGGTCAGTCCGGGGCATATAGGAGCTTAGTAACAAGTGAAAGGCTAAGAAATAGAGGGAGCGTTAGGAAGGAAGAGTGGTGTAGAGAGGAGAGGAGGGCAGGAAGAAACAGAAAAGGGAAAAGAAAAGAATTACAGGTCAGAGTAGGGCCACCAAGTAGCTGGATTGACTCAACTCCATTGCCCTGCGTTCTTCAGAGAATCCCATGATGCTCTGCTTCGGTCTCTGTTTCTGTAACAAGCAGGGGCAGTTTAACCCCTACCTCAGCGGGCTCCTGGAGGATTCCTGGAGCCTGTGAACAGGCTGAGCCAGTACCTGGTACCCTCTAGGTGGAAACTGTGCAGAGTTTCTAGCCACTTGCTCATTTACACTCAGGGAACCACCCCCAAGCGATGGATCAAGAAACTGCAGCTTGATCATTCAGTGCACCCTGAGAAAGTCCCCCTGGAGCCTCCGTCTGCACGAGCTGCCCCAGGAAGTAGCCATCTTTGTCGACTGGGTGCGGTAGCTTTGACTCTTGGAAAGTAGCCTTCTGAAGTTTGTAGCAAATGACACATGCTTAAGTTGCACTATTCCTTTTTCTGTTTGGAGAAGAGCATTAATAAATAGATGCTGTTCATTAATGCGGAGCCGTGAGGTATTTACCAGACAGTGGAGAGCAGCTGGAAGCGTAGCGGTAAGAACATGGGAGGTTCCGAGGGGGCGGGCGAGGACCCATCAGATCCTGGTGAGTGCCGTGAACTGGGTGCCCTTTCTCCATTTCAGGAAGTTTTATGCTCTTTTAATTGATGCTCGGAGAGGCCTGAGCACAGCGGTCTCGGCGTGAGGAATCCTAAAAGCCTTATTAACCCGACCACTTGGCCTTTCTTAGTGCAGTTCCCGCTGGGGCTATTTTGGCACGGGATTGTCTGGACCCCAAGATGCTCTATTTGGGGGATGAAGAGGTTCAGCTCATTATCTTTCTCTGCTTCTGAGTTGCTCCGTCTCGCTCCAAAATGGACTTCCAAAAAAGTCCCTTCTGTACCCATCTTGCTTTCTCTTCCTCTTTGCTCTGTCCAGGATGTCTCTTCTCAGAGCCACTGGAGAAGATACCTGCCCAGGGCTGATTTATCTGATGTAACAGTTCCTAGTGTATGGAGTGGCAGAGATGACTTCTAAGGCTGGAACCTGCACAAGATGAGTTCAAAGCGGAGGCCTGCCCAGAGGGCCAAGTTTATGAGCTTAAAGTTGTAAAGGTAGAAAAAAAGGTAGAAAAAACAGAAGTTGAGGGGTGTTCTGTGGGTTTTTCTGTGGTATTGAGTCTCTCTTATGGATGGTTATATGTGCCTTGTGGTTTTGGATCTAGGGCAAGATGCACTCATTGGACTCCTGCTGGTAGAATATAGGCTTGGAGTGGTTGGGGTTTCACAGTATTTTGGAGAGGCATTGGTAGCTTGAGCTGTTTCCTTAAGCATAGGGGTTTAATTTTCATTGATGGTCAGACTAAAATCAGCATCCTCTTTGGTGGCACACCAATTATTAATTTAGAGCTGTTCTAATAAACACATACATGGTACTTAACAAGCGCTGATATGCCAAACCAATGTTTATTGAGTATTGTGTGTATGTCCAGTACCCAACTATGTGTTCACATGCAGTACATGAATCCAGCCTTTGAATTCAAGCCCTGATTATAACTGGCTTCATTGTACAGGAGAGGCACCCACAGCTTAAGAGGCATGTTCAGGTTTATTCTCTCTATCACCATTCAGACCCCAGGAAGCTAGGATAGGCATGTCGTAGTTCAGAAAACTGAACCACAGGGACCTTTCTCTTACAGGGTACAGCTGGCAGAACCAAGATTTGAGTTCAGGCCTCCTGACTCCACAGTGTTGTAATTTAATTGGGAGAGTATAGTGATGGTGTGGGTCTCATCATTAAGTTCTTTCTGTCTGGCTTCAGGGAAAAGAGTTCACTCTGCCTTTTCCTAAGTCTGTTGGGAGAACAATACTCACAGAGGGCAGTCCACTGGAACGGGGCTATGCAGGCAGTGCCAGGGAGACTACCGGGCTTAAGTGGGTCAATTCTACCTTCCAGAGAAACAGGATTAGGTAATATCTCAGTAAGGATTACCTTGACCTTGGGATTTGCAGTAGGCTATTGGTATTGACCACTGGCCAGGCTGTGAGAAATGGGGTCTTGCCTGGCTGGCTCAGTCCAGGGAGGCACAGAAGGGAAGTTGGGACTTGATGTGAGAGTTGAGGAAGGACCAGCTTTGTCTACTCAAAAGGACAGTGATGGGGCCTGTTGTATTCTTGAAGGCCATGAGTTTTCCTTTTTGGTTCGTAAGCAGCAACTTTCTAGGTTGACCTATGGTAGCTGCCTTCCTCAGCCTGCCATGGTCATTAGGTACACTGGAGCATGCTGAAGTTACCAGTGTTTACCAGGGAGACCTTTGGCTCTGCAGAGAAGACACTGGGCTGTGGAGTTAGAGCTTCATTTCTCTGCAGACCCTGGTGCTTCGGAAAAGCATTATTGGCTTGTCACTGTGGACTGTCACGGGTGACACCCAGGCCATAGAGAGTCAAAGGAAAATAGCAGGCCTTCTGGCCACTTTCAGAAGGTGTTTTTCTCACCTAAGCCAGGATGGTGCTGGAGTTTTCTATTGAGGACAGATGAGCAGAGCTTGGATAAATGAGATCCAATGCTCTTTCTACTTCTTCCTGATTGATGGCTCCAGCAAACCATCCATCTGGTTTGAAGATGGCCGGGTGGTGCTGCTATTGCACCTGAGTCACTGAAGATCTCCCCAGTGACGTGATTACAGCCTGTGCTTTGCTGATACTGGATGAGCTGAGCCCTAGGTTCCACTCTGTTGAGCAGTCATAGATTGTGGAGAAGAAGCCAATCCAGGAAGCATCTCAGGTTTTCTGTCAAACCCATGTCACTGACCTGCTCTAATCTAGCCTTGCTCCCCCCCAGCCCCAATTAAAACAAGCTATTTCTCCCTCCTCATCAGTCTCTGAACAACACCTGACCTTCTGTGAGTTTCCATTGGAATCTAAGATTCATTCCATGACTGTGGCTTTCAAATGAGAGGAGCCCACTTAATAATGCTGAGCAAAAGACGTTGAAACAAACACACAAACATTGTACACACTGCGCATTGTGTGTTCTTTCCATAAATGTGTCAGTTCACGGAAGGCTACCACAGAGCCTGGGGATCAAGAAGTGATCAAAATGCAAGGTTGTCCAAGAGACTCCCCAAAACATTACATATAGACTATTACTGTTGCCCACAGTTGCCACCCCAGGGAAGGAAGGTAAGTCCCCATGGCTAAAGACACTGTGTACTTCAGACACAGGGCCCAGAAGCACCATGATCTTGAAATGACCTGAATGCCTCCCTCCTGAGGACTGGCTTTTGTGGGACCAGAAGGCACCATGAAATCTTCCAAAGTAGGGAGGCAACCAACAGGCCTACCCAGCCACGACACCTGTGAACTATAACAACCAGCACGGCACAGGAACCCAAAGGGTACAATAGAAGCACACATACCTTGGCAGTAGCTAACAGAGGCTTACAACCCTCTCAACAAGAAGGAACGCCTGCCTGGTGCTGGAAACCTTGCCAGCAAACCCCAGGCGAGTGAAACCATGCGTCTTGGAGGAGAGTCTACAATGACCACTTTACTAAGCTGGCATCATCCCTAAGTACATTCTCCATGTTTGCCCCTCACACCCACAGATAAGTGCAGCTCTTACTCCTCATCAAGGAAGCGTCTCTTTGCAACAGACGGCAGCCACTGCAGAAAACCGCAACCAGTCAAAAGGCAAAGTGGTGGAACCTAGTCCCACTGCATACATCCGCAAAACGGTTTCTGCGCCTGAGGGTCAGGCGGCATTTTGGAAGGGCGAGGGTGGAGAGTTCATAAAAGGCAGAGGATCGTGGAGCTTGCTGTGAGACCTGCTGGGTACTGAGACCGCAGCCACTTTGCTGGGGTAGACACATGCTGGAGGTAGAACCCAGGTGCTTGTGCACCTAGGTAAGAAATCCACTGACTGAGCCACATCCCAGCCAGCTCCCAGGGATTTTAAGGAGCAGAGCAACACCAAGTCTTAACAATCAGCAGGTTGTGCCTTTGTAGGGGCCCAAGATGAAGCCCTTAAGGTGTCTTTTGCAAGACTCCCAGAAGGGAAGGCTGAAGGAGAAGAGAAAATGACACAGACCATGGAGGACATTAGGTGTGATGCAGCCCGTGATCATCTGTGGAGTCTGGAGGGCGATGAGGAAAAATCAGATTTCTCCCAGCCCAGGATCTGTTTAGAAAGACCTGCTCAGGCCTAGGGATGACTCTACTCTATAGACGGAGCTTCATCAAGCTTCTAAGAAGCACCGGTAGCAGACCTGGGGCACAGAGATTGAAGGGGCCAATTCTTGGGATTCTCTAGGGAGCCACCTGTTGCATCCGTGAGCCAGCAGGACCAGTTCTCCATGACTTAAACCTCAGGATGGTCTTTTCTGGCTTGGGTTTAAGTGGCTCAAGCTAGGTTCTTTTTTAATTTCCTTTTTGATTTTGTTTTGTTTTGTTTTTTTTTATTTTGTTGGTTGGTTGGTTTGTTTTACGAGATGGGGTTTCTCTGTATAGCCTTGGCTGTCCTGGAACTTGCTCTGTAGACCAAACTGACCTCAAACTCAGAGATCTGTCTGCCTCTGCCTCCTGAGTGCTGGGATTAAAGGCATGAGCCACCACCATCCCACCAAAACTGGGTTTCCTTGATTGCAGGTCAGTTTCCAGCAGTCCTGGTGACAGTCATACAACCTTCCTCCAGTCTCTCCTGGAAAGGATCGTTCTTTTCCCTCAAGCAGCTTTAAGCCAAGCACATAACATTGCGAGATTGTTTGAAAACTTCTCTTGGTTCTCAGAATGCAATTCTGATGGTGCTGAAGGCTGCCAATTAAATGACAGTTTAGATAAAGGCTGCGTGGGAGAAGGAGCACAATATCCCGAAACCTAATAACGGTTTCCTTCTGTCTTTTTGAGACTCTGGCATAATCCTGATTGACTGGCTCACTTCTTTGGGCATCCCCATTTACTGGACAATTTAATAACATTTAAAATGTTTGACAACCTTTATTTGAAGACAGACATCCTCAGGGGAAGGGGCTGTGGGTAAGGGGATGAATGTCACACTGTTAGGAGAATTGCCACAAGTGTGAATGAGACTCTTTTTCACATCCATGGGGGGAGAATGAGGGCTGGGAGAAGACTTGAGCCTAGTGCCCATGTGAAGGTAAAAAGTGGCAGGCATTTGTCCTGGAGAGAAACACTTCCCAGTGTTTGTTTCTCTCAAGAGCTTTGAGGTCGATACTGTGATCTAACCCCAACCCTAACCCCTAACTCACACTGGAGGAACCTCCCAAAGCCACGTACCCAAAGAGTCATGCCACTGGTGGTCCAAGATCTCCAGCTGTCATCATCCTTCCAGTCCATTGTATAGAGACAGTGAGACAGCTCAACAGGTTAAGTCACCAGCTGCCAAGGCTGACGACTTGAATTCCATCCCCAGGACTCATATTGTGGAAAGAGAGAAACAGCTCCTATAAAGTGTGGTCTGATCGCCATGCAAATGCTGAGGTACCAGTGACCATATACAGGGGCACGTATGAAAAATAAGCGGAATAAAGAATTGGAGAAGAGGGTTGGGAGGATGGCTTGGTAGGCAAGAGTGTGTGCAGTACAATTACGAGGACTTGAGTTCAAATCCCATTTATGGGAAAATTTAATAACATTCAAAAATGGTTGACAACCTTTATTTGAGGGCAGGCATCTAACATGATTCAAAGATAGAGCAGGTCTCCTGATTTCCTCTTCTGACCTCCATAATGTTTGGGCATGCATACCTGCACTCACGTATAATATGCACAGACATACACACACACAGAGAAAACCATAGAGAGACATACACACACACATATATATATATATATATATATATAGAGAGAGAGAGAGAGAGAGAACCAGGGAAGAAGTAGAAGAAAAAACAAGTATAATACCAGGGAGTTCATTTTTTTTCATTCATTCATCGATTTACTCACTTAGAACATTTACTACATGCCAGGTATGGTTCCAAACCAAGGAAAACAGCATTGTACAGACCAAGTCTCTGCCTCTATGGAGCTTTCCCTCAAGATGTAAATAGCAAAGGAACCCCAGTAGCAATGTGCTGCTAGCTAACCAGCTAGTTAGATAACTGACTGACTGGCTAACTAACTAATTAACTAAATGGTGTGCCAAGAGGGGCTAATGTGTGATGAGAGAGCTTCTGGAAGTAGGCCTGTGCAGAGGGAGGAGTGCCCTGGAGAGACGAGATGTGTCTGAGTTCTAAGGGGCTGAGGGGAAACGAATATGCCAGGAGGAGCTCAAACCAAATGTAGAGCCTAGAAGCCCAAAACAGCCAGGCAACTGCAGTCACTGGACCAAAAACAGGAGCTGAGATCAAAGAGGAGAATTTAGGCGACAGCAAGGATGATCTTGTTATTCTGAGAGCCATAGGGAACCACTGGGGACTTAGGGAAGACAAAGCAGTGACGTCATCTGTTGCTATATGCAAATTAAACAAAGGAGAAGCCTGCAGAAGCCCAGTCCCCATTCATCCTTCTCCCAGTCTATATGTTAATTTTACATACGGAAATGTCTCCATAGTAAAATGAACTTGCCTATTGCTAGCCTCCATTTTACTGTGGGGAAACTGAGGTTTGAGAGGCAGTAGTAGGACCAGGACATCTCAGGGGACAGTTTTTTCTTCTACCACTATAAATCCTTGACCCCTGTGTGTTCAAGGTAGAGGGGGAAGGGGAGGAAGAGAGAGAGAGAGAGAGAGAGAGAGAGAGAGAGAGAGAGAGAGAGAGAGAACAAGAAGCAGAATTCACATACAGAGAAATAAGGGCTGGGCTGGGGGAAGGGGCTCTGTTTTAAGTAGAAGAGGGAGGGGAGGGGGAAGAAAGAAAGGGAGGGGGGAGCAGGGAGAATCTAGCTCAGCCCAGGTCAGCAGCCAAATGTGGACATCTGAATCGTGACTGTTCAAACTGTGGAGTTGAGACTCCTTTAGGGGTCACATATCAAATATTTACATTATGATTCAAAAGTAGCAAAATTACCATTATTAAGCAGCAATGAAATAAGTTTATGGTTGGGGGTCACCACAGCATGAGGAACTGTGTTAAAGGGTCACAGTGTTAGCAAGGTTGAGAGCCACTGCCCTGGAGCCACTTCCGGTGTAAATTCTGTCTTCCATGGCCCAGACAGAGCCTGGAACAAGGAAAGCACTTTGATTTGTAGGGCTTTCAGCAGATGGCAGGTGATGTTTGTCCCACCTCCCCCTTGGTTTATTTAGAGGTCTGTTGATGGTGCTACAGTTCTGTTCCGGCAATAAAAGCGAAATATGTTGTGGATAGCAACAAAGACAGCCAAGATGAGCCCTTGGAAGGATGTAACTGGTTAGAATTTAATGCTCATTAACATTAAAAAAATCTATTATGCTTTTGAAAGCTATAAAAAAAAAGTACCGCTAGCCTCATGTCTCCTGGCTTATGGCAGAAGCTACTTTAAAGCAGGTCCAGGCTCTTTGAAAGAAGGGCTATTGAAAAGGCAGCTGTTGCCCAGGGGCCAGAGTGATGTGTCACATTAGAGGGACACAGCTGTCTATGTCCCCTGCTTCCTCTCATCCCTGGCCAGCCCAGGCTCTGGGTGCTGCTTGGTTCAGTGGAGTTGGCACTCAGCTCTCTCTCCATGAGAGGAAGACATAGTCATGAGGGCATGCACACCATCCATGTGTCGAAGAGGAACTCTGATCACAGTCTAACTACACGACATGCAGCCAGGGCTTTATTTGTGCTTTGGTTGGGGGAGGGGACTGATAGGAATGGGTAATTGGGAGACATTAAGGAACAGACTGAAATATTGCATGTCACACTTTAAGTTGGGGAACTATTAATGAGTCATTATTGTGAGCACAGAGCACAAAGGTTGCTGCCCGCTCCTTCCCGAGCCAGGCGGTCAGTAGACACTTCTCCTCAAGTGGGGGATTAGAGTAGATCCTCCCATGCTGAAGGCCTAGAGATCAGCATTAGCACCTTCTAGAAGGTCACACCTGTTAAATGCTAAGAAACCCTGCTACCATCAGACTTGTCCCCAAGTAGCCGGGTTCATCTTTCTTATAGCCTACTAGAAATGAATGCAAACCAGAGGAGCCCAGTTTGTTGCTAGTATAGCACACAGTATCAGGGAAACCTCAGTGAGGGAAGGATGAGGGAGCATTGTGGTTTTCCCACTCGTGAGTGTGTATTATGTCAACACCTACTACAGATGACTTCAGAGCAGCAAACGCACACACTTTTCTTTTGAGGGATTTATTGAATCTGCGCTGTTTGATACGAGGCACTTTGCGACCATGTTTAAATTTTATGAATCAAAATGAAAGAAAAATTTAAGTCCAATGTCTTGGTCATAGGAAGCATCTGAAGTGCTCAGAGGTCTCATGTGGCTACCTAGCAAGTTCAGGACATCTTCATCTTCACACGGGTACATGGGACACCTGTGGGTTTTGCAAGCTTGCTGTGCTCTCCCATAGAATGGGCAATGCTGAACAGTCTTCGGGAAGAGGTAGTCTAATGGAGCAAGGTGCCATGTCAGGCCACCAAGCTATAAAACTACCATATTAATCCTTAGAAGCAAGAGAACGTTCTTAGCCCATGTACATCCCCTTTCAGATGCGTAGAGAAGGACGGGAAGGATGCACAGTGTGCTGTCAACAGTAGCTGCCTTGAGGAGGAAGGAGGGATGTTTTCCTCCTATTTTTCCCACCTTATATACTCTCTGAACACAGTTCAGGGGGCATTGTTCCCTTCTGTCCCTCCAGGCCCCGACAGTGACAGGTGCTAGCTGATTGGTAATTCATGACAGTGCCTGAGAGCTGAGTGAGTGAGGGCTGAGGGCAGCTCAGCTTCAGCTCAGCACATGGTGCTGGAGGTTTAAACCCTAGCAAACTGCCTAGCAAACCAAGCACATGTGTGCCTTGGGATTTGTTAGTGTGATAAGGCACATGTGTGCCTTGGGATTTGTTAGTGTGATAAGCAGGCAAAAGGGGCCACCTGCCATCTTCCTGAGCCTGGGAGTCTATGCAGCTGATGCCAGGAAGGAAGAAAGGAGCCAAGGTTTCCTCATGCATTGCCTTTAAATGGCCTTAATTTCTTGGTATGATTTTTTTTTTTCAAAGAAAGGAAAATCTTGTTAGTCTCTACCTGTTGACTATCTCTACCTATTTCATCCAGATTGTTCGGTAAGCAAAACTGTGGATTTTCTTCTATTAGTGACAGATTTTTATGTGAACCACTAACCACGTAGCATGACATGAGATTTGTTTAGCTTATATGATGTAGGCATAAAGCTGACAGCCTTTTAAATATAAATAGAGGTACAAACATGTTATGTACCAATGTGTGTATATGGATGTGTGGACAGGCATGTATATATGTGTGCATATGTATATGTGTATGTACATGTAGATGTGGGAATGTACACATGTACCCATACATACATATATGTGCATGTATGTGTTATATAGCTGATCCCATTATGATTAATTCTATATTTCTACATTAGCCCACTTACTCAGCTCTATTTGAAAGCTCAGATTCTACTTTTAGCTCCTTACTGGTCTCCTGCAGACATGAGAACAGTGGTAAAAACTATCAGTTGCCTCATTCACAAGTTCCTGCTGTGGAAGAACATGGAATCTTTCTGGCCTCGTGTTCTAGATTTCCTAACAGAGGCAAAGATGAGCCATTTCATGCCACATTCTCCCTCCTCCCTTGGGGGCTTTTTGTTGTTGCTTTCGCTCATCAAATGGTTTCGGAATATAGCACTGAGTGCCATCTGTTGTCCCCAAGCATGGGGAGGCGGCAGCGTACCTGAGGCGGGGAATATACATTAGATGAGCTCGGTTTCAGCAGGAGTTGTGGTGCCCTCCCAGTCGTCTCCTTGTCGGTGTCAGCAGTCAACTAAGGTGGCAGAGAGCAGAAACAATGAAGAAGAAGGTTAGACAGGGATTGGTGGACAGCACTGTTGTAACCAGGCACTCATAGAAACCTAATCCTACCTCACTTTAAAACCACATATTCTCTGCCCTGCCCACTCTGAGCTTTTAGTCTTGCTTAAAACGCATGCGTATCAACTGCTGTCACTGGGAAGCAAGCACAGAACTTGCACGTCTAGGACTGCCTCCGGCTCTTAGGTCTTCTTCTCTACCCTGCCTCACTGAATCCCAGCTGGGACATAGACACAAGATCAACCTTTCTTCACTGATTTAGCCAGACTCCCCCCAAAGAAGAGGGTTTGAATAGTTCCACTGTACCAGAGAGGACAGTTTTGGGGACCAGGAGTGACAGGGACCAGGAGTGAAGGGCACAGCTATTGCACCAGGTTTGGGTTTGACAGACTTACAGCAAGGAGAAACTCCCTCAGAAGCCTCCACCACAGGGTACAGGGAAACAGAGAGGGAACATATAACCACATGTTCCTGTCCTCCATACGGCAAGTATTTACCTTTCTTTCAGCGACATCTATCAGTGTTGCCTGCAAGATCAGTTTTCTCTCTAGAGTCAAGGAGGAAGGTCAGGAGGTGGGAGGCTCAGACCCGTGAGGAGGTGAACACCATCAAAAGTCCCTTCCAAGCTGGGCGGAAGTTCAGAGTGGATTCGAGGCACAGGGATGGGAGGCTCTGAGGTGGCGCCTCCATGGATTCTGAGGCCAGCACAAACCCACAGTTGCTCCTGTGAGACTGGAAGCCTCCAGCCTTTGCAGCTCACTCCTGCTTACTGTAGCCGGAGCCTCTCTCTTCCTGTGCCTGCCACAGCGTGCAGCCTTTATGACCGTGTTGTCAGGGAGCCTTTTCAATCTTTTTATGCTGCACTTTCAGAACTGTCTCGAAATGAGATAAGTTAAAGCTTAATACAGATTTTCAGAAACACCTGTATTTGTCAGGCTGACCTAATATTAACACAAGTTCTCATCTCTACTAGAATGTTACTCCATCTATTGCTATGCCATTTCCCAGGGCTGTGCCGTGAGTCTTCAGAACTCATTTTTGCACCTGAAGCCAGGAATACCAAGTAGACAAGTGGGATGGCTTTTGCCCCTCCAGGGAGATAGGGCGGGGCTACCCAGGAAGGTAAGGCACTCATGAGCAGCGGGCGGGGCTACCCAGGAAGGTAAGGCACTCATGAGCAGCGGTCTACGACCATCGACCATTGTAGCTCCCAGTTCAATCGTTCTGCTAAATTCTGGAACCTAAGGCTTTGCTCTTTGTGTCCCGTAGCCCTGGCCACAACGTGAATCCTGTCTTCCATGTTGGGAAAGAGTTAACAGAAACCAAGTCTAGAGATGGTTAGAACTGGTGATATTTAAAGGGCTCCTGGGACACAGTGCCATTTTGGTTTTTTTTTTTTTTGATGTCGGGTTTTTGTTGTTGTTGTTTTGTTGTCCCAGATTTGACTTCATTCCACAAGTGACATAAGAAGTTGACAGTGATCTATGCTGTACCAATAGGGTGGGGGCAGTTCTTATCCTCAGACTGCCACGCAGGGCAAATATTTGGGCAGCAGTTTTGCCTTAAGCAGCAGCCTGGGCCGCAGCTTCCAGTGTCCCCTTGGATGGCACTGACTGAGAAGAGGCTCTGGGGCCCCACTTCTCACCTGAAGATTCAAAATTCCTTAGGGAGGGTGGGGCCCCGTCTTAATAAGCCTGCTCGGTGACTCCTCTGAGACTGTAGCCCAAGGGGTTGTCAGCAAGTTAGGCCTTCTGATTGCTCTAAACCAGTGGCTCTCAACCTTCCTAATGCTGTGACTCTTTAATACAGTTCTTCATGTTGTGGTGACCCCAGCCACATAATTATTGTTGTTGCAACCTCATAACTGTAATTTTGCTACGATTATGAATCATAATGTGAATTATTTTTGGAGATAAAAGTTTGCCAAAGGCGTCACGACCCACAAGTTGAGAACCAGTACTCTAAGCTGTGTCATAGTTTACTCCAGCATTTGGGGACAGGGTAGGGATAGCTGAGGACTGGCTGTGGCATAAAGAGTACCAGCCCTTGCTCTGAAATCAAACCAGTGCCCCTCTGGTTCTCCAGTGAGAAGAGATTCCATGATATAAGAGCATTTTCCTGGAGAAAGAAGAGATACTAATGGGCCTGTTGACCTAAGGAGTTACCCGTAGTGCACTTGACTCAGAGTAGTTCTGTGGTGTAGGAGGTCCTTCTTTCTATGTGTTGCTTTCATTGGTTGAATAAAGAAACTGCCTTGGCCTTTTGATAGGGCAGAACTTAGATAGGCAGGGAAAAGAGAACGGAATGCTGGGAAGAAGGCAGTGTGGCAGATGCCATGTTTCTCCTGTCTGAGATGGACGCTGGTTAGACTCATGCCGGTAAGCCACAGTCAAGTGGCGATACACATTAATAGAAATGGGTTAGATCAAGAGTGAGAGTTGGCCAAGAAGAGGCTAGATATAATGGGCAAGGCAGTGTTTTAAATGAATACAGTTTCTGTGTAATTATTTCGGGTATAAGCTAGCCGGGCACCGGGACGCAGCCAAGGGTGGCTGGGACGACAAGTAGCCCACTCTTCTCTTCACTACAGTTCTGCTCATTACCATCCCTAAAAACCCCACAGCCTGTGGATAAGACCCAAGCCAGAGGAGCCACAGACTGGCTCCAGGGCTGTCCTGCAGCTTGGGAGTTACCAAGGTACTCAGGAGTAGGATGGGAAATCCACCCCAAGCTGCCAGGCATTTCTAGGGGATGTCATTCTTTTCTAGTAGCCTGTAGGATGCACTTGGCTTGAGGACTGCAGAGACAAAGATGGCTAGCCCCTTTAGGAGTCCAACGCTGTCATTTCAAGCCACGAGGATTGCATTACACTATCAAGCTCACCCAAAATGGACTCTCCTGTGATATATCTTATCTGGTGCCACACTGATAAAGTCTGCACAGAAAATAGTGGGTGTTTCAGGGCTTAGCCATGGAGCCTCTTATTTTAAGTGACACGTTCTAGTAGTGACTTAATTGTAAGTCCGATAACACTCCTTGTAATACTGTCTCCAGTCCCGAGAATTAATTTGACTGGAAAAATTCCAGAAGGACTTAAATGTTTCTCATTAAAAGCATTATAGATAACTTATTAGACATTGTAACTAATTGTAATACCGCCCAGTGCAGTGCCACCCAATTAAGACGCCGTTTCTTCTCCTGTGATTAGCTGGCAAACCTTTTCCATACGAATTTGCCCCCTAGAATGTAGATCAATTAAGCATATATAATTGGGCTGAACCATGTGCTCCCCTGGTAATCACTCTCTTTGGTGTGATGTACCCCAGCTGGGTTGGTAAGCTTGCAAAGACAGTTGCCCTGACCTCTACTTAGAGGGTTGATGAATGGATCTCTTTAAGGCGTCTCATTGGCTCTTTCTCCTGGACCCGATGGCAAAGGCGGGTTCTGTTTACTCAGCATGGGGGTTTTCCTTCACTTTGCGCATTCTCCTCTTTGTAAGAAGATGAAAAGAAGTTGTTTGATGACACTGAGTCTTGACCTCGCTTAAGGAGCAGATCAAGGCAGGAAGGTTGCTTCTGCCTGCCTCCAGGTTAGAACTTCTACCTGGGTTCTTGAGTCTCCAAGTTTCTGCAGCCTCTGTCAGGTCATACCACCCTCTGCCAGTTTCTGGGGATTGGTGGAAAATGTAACAGGGCAAAGAAGGACTCTGTCAGTGTCCACCAAAGCCACTGACTTTATGTTACAGCCTAAGTACTCCCCAGGATGGACGGACCACTGGGACACAGTCCAGGTTCCCAGGAGAGTCAGGACAGTGGCTGCAGTGACCTGGTGTTAAGAGGCAACCACTGGGCAGGCATGATGAGGAGGCTGATGCAGGATGATTGCCTAGAGTTCAAGGTCGGCCTGGCATGCCTAGGGAGAACCAGGTTATCATGGGCTAGAGTGAGACTATTAGGAGACAGACACAGAGTCAGAAAGAGACAGAGGGAGAGGGAGATAGGGGGAGGCATTGCTTTCTTCTTCTGTTCTTTTCCACTGGATTATCTTTTAGCCACCTGTGGATCTGAGGTAAGAAGAAAAAGAAAACACATACAGCAAAAATCAAAAGCCATAGTGAATTGTAATAAATTAAAAACTCACTTCTCTAAATCACATTTGTAGGTAAAGAAGCCAGGTTTGCTTCCCAGGTTACTACTGCAGGGCAGCTGCACAGGGACCATCCAATGGGATAGATTGGGCTGTGGTCAGGGTGTGAGCCTCCAACAGAGTCTCAGAATGAGCCAAACACTGGCCATGCTCAGTGTCTGGACGGGCCTGTTGTTTGAGGCAGTGAGCGAGGTATGAACCTCAAAGGCACATCCATAGATTTCCTGTTCATCAATCTTCTCCTCCAGGCCATCATTCTCCATCAGTGGGGGAGTCAGGAGGAGTCATAGCTGAGCATAACGTTGCCTGTCATTACAGAACATCTGGTCTTAATGTGCTGCAGCAGCTGCTTACTACCTGCCGGATAAACAAAGCGCTCCCCTCTTGGCTGCTGCTCTTCTCCATCCTGGAGGCAGGATGGGTTTGCCTCCCAGTGTCTCCCGGTGTGGGGAAGAGAGAACAGCAATCCCCACAGGGCGAGGATGCTTGTGTGCTGACTGACGGTGTGCCAGGTGCCGCGGAGCTGCTGTGTAAGCTTTTCCCAGGGAATAGCAAACAAACAAGTGCCCGTCCTTGTCTCCCACCAGGTAGGGCATGAATGACAGACCAAAGTACTAATTCAGCTTGGCAAACCAAAAAGCATATTGGGTTTCCTTATAGAGTATAGGTGACCCCAAAGTAGCTGGATAAGCAAGAAAACCAAACCCAAACTAACCAAACAAACAAGCAAAACCCTCACCCTAATGTATGGGTAATGACTTCTCCTTGGCCACATAGCTAACATTCTTACTTTTCTCGGCCTTCCACATTCTGTACACTCTAGCACAGTGGTTTTCAGTCTTTGGGTTGTGACCCCTTTGGGGGTTAAATGATCCTTTCATGGGGTTCATTGAACAGCATCAGAAAACACAGAGATTTGCATTATTATCCCTAACAGTAGCAAAATTACAGTTATGAAGTATTAACGAAAGTAATTTTATGGTTGGGCTTTACCAAAGCATGGGGAACTGTATTAAAGGGTCACAGAATTAGGAAGGTTGAGAACCACTGCTCTAGGACCTCTGGAGACCAAGTGACTACACGCAGCTTGGGCTGAGTTACATATAAGCAGGAGGAAGATAGAGGAAGACGTCATCTAGACTCTCCCGACTCTCTTCTGTGAGTGACAGTCAATGGCGAACGTGACCCAGCTTGAGAGTCTGCTCCAAGTAGTCATGGCTGCGGTGAGGGAGCTGTTTGCAGTTAGAGCATTGCAGGAGAGAATTCTTGGACACAAGCCCTTTCATACCCTGGAGAATCGACGAGTTTCCTGGGCTAGCTCTCCAACTTGGTGTGACCTTAAAGCAGGTACATCGGCAAACAGAAATCTCCACCCAGATGGCGACATGGATGGTGACTTCTCGGAAGCCTTGGGGATGGAGATGCCGCACAGATAACTGCACAGCTTCCTGTCTGGCTTCAGAGGTGTTTAGATGGGGGTGGGGGCAAAGGCAGAGAAGTGGAGGTCCAATCGGTTGGAGGCATGATACAAATTTACCTAAAACCAAGCATTGTAACCCCCAAAAAGCTTACCTACAGATGAAGGAACACAGCCCTCAGTTGCAGATTGTAAGGACCGGATGGATTTGACTTGATCTGATTTTGTGGTCACGTGTTGCAATGGTCAAGACAACGATGTTTGCTGCTATATGATGGTGGGCACTCTGGCATCAGGTGGCTGGCATCAGGTGGCAGTGCCATAACCTGGTCATATGAGTCAGTCAGCTAGCCCAGTTCTCCTATTATTCCAGGCAGTGGGTGAAACAGTATTCACAAACATACCTTCCCAATCTTTAGTCAAAATTCTATGAACCAAATGTTTAGGGAAAGAATTAGATTTTACTGCTCCATATCAAAGCTGGTAAATCTACTGAGCAAAAACAACCATCCGAAGCACATACTTTTCCTTTAGCTGTAAGCGCCAAGCAGAGTCCGCCAGTCTTTGAGGCAGGCAGGGAAACAAATGCTGGTCTTTGAGTACCCTGCTGAGATTTTAACCCCATACCCTAGTTTTCCCCCAACTTGACCTCTTAGACCCAGATTCTAGTTTCTATAGATTGGAGTCATTTAGCTTTTTGATGTTTTTAGGGTTTCTTTCCTATCCATGGTCTACTGGTGTATGTAAGGAATGAGAGGTGACAGTAGGGAGGGGTGCCCAGGAATAAAAGGGAAAATGGTGTGACTAGGGACTAGCTCCTTGCTTGGCTGTCTTTTGTCTCATACCTCCCCTCTGATCTCTGAGCCATTTATCCCCATGACTCTCCAGTTTCCCCCATGCCACACCTCCCTCCCATTCTGCCCTGCTTCCTGTCTGTCAGGTCGGTTCCAACATGAACGACTCAGCCTTGGATCCTTGGCAGTTCCATGCTCAAATCCTGAATGTCAATCCACCCTCTGCTGTGCGAGTGTTGGTGAATGAGCTCACCTCTCCCCTGTGTAAACTGGGGATAACCTGGGGACAATAACGAATATGTCATGGCTTCTTGGAAGGGTCACCTGAGAGTCCTCACACCCCATTTAACACATCACTAACCACCAGGGAGTGATTGCTGATAGCACTGAGCAGCATCTCACATATCTCCTTGCCGGTACTTGTTGACTTCTAAGCCCGAAGGTCTACACCATCACCCTCAGCTCCAGACACAAGCATGCTATGGCTGCCCCCACTCCAAGACAGCTTTGGTCCCTTCCTAACCACACATCCATCACCAATAAAATCTCCTGGAGTCCAAAGGTCAAGTGTCACAGTTCTCAGTCCCCTCCCAAGTCTTTTTGCCCCATATTGTCCTCCCACCTCCTGCTTCCGCCCAGAGGCTATGAGTCCTTCAGCCAGCATCTCCTCCATGGAGGGACTCAGTAGATTAATGTTTCTATCAGGTGCTTTCTACCCCTTCCTTCTGCTATTCTTCCACTCATTCATTTGTTTGTCCACTCCTTTGTTCATTCAACAAACACTCGTGGAGCTTCCCACGTGAACAGGTCATTAAGAATGATATTATAACACAGCTCTATAGGAACAGCACCACTCCCCAGCAAAAAGAGCCTCGGGTTCACATTTTTCATGGCCACGAGCACTCTGAGTTGTGAGCCTAACCCTGGCACTTCTCTGGCCACTGCACTTGGCGTAGCAGTCACATGAAGGTGGTCTTGTCCTGGTAGGACCTCAGGCTTCAAAGAGATGCCGGATAAACAAGTCTAGGGGGCTTGAAGGTTGCGCAGGGGAAATGCAGGATAAACAAGTCTAGGGGGCTTGAAGGTTGTGCAGGGGAAATGCAAGGATGCCATGGAAAGGCCTGACCTTTTCTAGAAGGGACTTGAGCCATTGCCACATGGCGCATGCTGGGGACAGGAAAAAGAGTGTTCACACTCAAGTAGCTGCAGGGAGGTTGTGGGGATAAAAGGGCACAGGGGAGATGCCATAGACCCAACAGCTGCTCATTCTCCTCTCTTCCACTGCCTCTTTCTCCTTCTCTTCCTCCTTCTTCTCCTTCTTCTTTCTTTTCTTCTTCTTTCTTCTTGCCATACTACAGAGAGAGCCCAGGGCCTCATATGTGCTAAGTGCTCTGCCACTGAACTAGGCCCTGGCTGGGCTTAGTCTCTCCTCCTCATCTTCCTCCTCCTCTTTTTTCTTTTTTTTTTCTTCTTAGTACTTGGCATGGGACCCAGGGCCTGGCACACGCTAAGCAAGTGCTCCACCACTGAGCTACACTCCAGCCCTGGCTGGCATAGGCTTCCTCATATGTACCTAGCAACGCCTCAGTGTGGGCGTCTTGGCAACAAAAGAAACTATACTGGCATCAACTCTTCCAAGTTCTTTCACGTCAAAACACTTTAAAACTTTGTCCCTGTCTGGTGTTGCACTTACTTCCTCATGCATTTTCTGGCATGTGGGTTGCGTTAGTGTGTTAATTCAACCTGTGGAAAAGGCCTTGTCTTTATCTTCCATCTCTTGAAGAAGTGGACTCTAGGGCCGAGGAGAAGAAGAGAACCATTTGTGTGGGGCGTCCTGGTGGTGTTTATGATCCCCCTTATGAGCAAACATAATTCATACCCTAGAGCATTCCAATGCCTCCAGGGGGAGGAGAATTGACAGGAGACCCTTGCCCATTCGCCTGGTCCTTTTGTGCGTGGCTTGGCACCCATCTGGCCTCCGCCCTCGCCCTCCATGCTTGGTAGGATTGCCTACTTAAATTTCACCTCTTTCTAAATTGGCTTTTTAAAGACCTCCCTCTTCCAATCAGAGTGGAGACTGCACCTTCAGCGAATACTGCAGCGGGCTCAGTTAGTTTTATCTTCAGTTTATGGTATTTGAAATGAGCCGGAGGGTCAGGCAGATGAAGGGCCGTGGAAAGTGGGGGCGACTTTCCTGCAGGGGAGCTTGTCCTCTTCCTGTCTCTATATCAGGCTGAAAGCCTGTGTTAGCAGCAGCAAGAGCAGACACCCGGACTCAACAGTCTCCGGATTCCTGTATCCCTAAGGTTATACCCAGGCAGCTCCTGTAGTAGGACCACAGAAGACCAGAAGGGAGGTGGTCTCTTTGGGAGCTCCAGGTGACAGATACTTAAACTTAGAAGACGGTTTTGAGAAATAAGAGATGCGCCAGCCATCATCTGTGCTAACATTTTTTTTCCTAAGTGAACTATTTCGCGGATGTTCGAGGCAGGGGCACCCTGGAAAGAAAGGAAGCATTATTTATAATTGTGGCATGTGTTGGCGGGATGGGAGCTGCCTTCCGAGACACAGTAGGTGACAAAGAATAAGTTATCTCTTTACAGATAGAATGTGGCAATAATTGCCTAGTTTCTGGCTTCAGAAAGTCACAATCTATTAATTTGATGAATATCAAAAAGCCATAATCTGTCAATCAGGTGTCAGAAGAAAGAGTGCCTGGGAGCTTTGAAGCGTGACATTTAGAATACTGATGGATACCTTTATTTTCATTCCGGCTACGATGGGAGGAAAGATTCAAACACTCGCAGCCAGCGTACTCGGCAGTGAATATCATATCAGTGGGCTTAACAGTTTTGAAACTTAAAAATGCTATTGGATCAGTATGTTGGATGGCAAAAAAGAAAAAAGAACTATAAAAGTCACCCTACAGTGAATTACAGGGAGATAATTTCATCTTACATTCTCACTGACATAAGCTATTATGGGATGGGCTCCTTAGTTTCAATGTGAATGAAACCTGAGATGATTTCTTTGTAAATTCCCATGGCCCATCTTGTATTTCTATCCACTGTGTGGATATAGTCTTGAAACAGACCAACAGGTACTAAGGAAGATGCTCTAAACTGATGGAAGGAAGGAAGCTGGTGGTGTCACACACAGGAAGAGCTACAGCTCTTCACGGACCCCATGAGCTTGCCAGCTGCAGCGCGGGAAGACACCCTGTTCACGGATGCATTTGACTCTGTAGTTCCTTGCCACCACCTCAGATATTGAGAAGCCAAACATAGCTGCAATTTTCCCATTATGATTCCTGCATTGAAGATGTTCTAAGTATTACAAAAATTACTTTTTTTTTTTTAAACTGCGGGACAATCAGTATCTTATGAAGCCCAGGCTGGCCTCAGAGTTGCTATATAGAACCTCGAACTTATGATTCTCCTGCCTCCAACTCCCAAGCGCTGGGATTGCAGGTGTGCACCACCGTGTCTGGTTCATTCAAGGCTAGGGATTGAACCCAGGCTTTAACGAGTTTTAGAGCAGCGCTCTTTCAACTAAGCTACATTCCTAGCCACTGGGCACTTTAGACAATGCATACCAAGATCTTTTCGGTGCAGAGCTCACCACAGCACTAGCGTCATCTTCTTGGAACCTGTAAGCACAGCACGGGAGCCTTCTGTGTTCCTTCCTGCCTTTCTTCAGCTGCAGCTCAAGTTGACAAGGACACCATCCTGCAAGTTTAGTCTCTGCGACCTCTCTCCTTAATACACATCATTTGTTAAAAGAGCAAGAGAGCAGGTCAGAGCGTCACAGTTTAAAGCCAAGAGACCTGGATCTTGCATTAGTACACAGAGCTATACTGGATCTGCACTGTGCCCCCAGGAAGCCAGAGCAGCAACCATCTGTAGCAGCTCACTTCCCTCTGAGGAATCAGCCTCCTCCAGGCTTTGCTCAAACTCACACCTATCCCTGTTGATCAAGGGGAGAAGAGGGTGGGGGAGGGGAGAGACGGTGAGGATTATTAAGCACAGGGTCTGTGCCCTCAGCGCTCCAGGTGGTGCCTTTTTATGTGAAACCTTATCTTCACGAATGATCTCATCTCCTCTCTTGACTTCATCATTTTGACCATCAGTGACTCATATGATGAGTCCTGCTTATCCCCCTCAGAGTCCTGAGCTACCTGCCCAGCGGTCCACCCGGCCTCTTCCTTGCATGTCTGAAAGGAACCCCAGACTCCACAGTTTCCATTAAACTAATGATCTTCATCCCCCGCACCTCACTGCTTGGCGTTCTTCCCAGCTTCTCTTGGGCCGGCTCTGTCCCGCCCTCAGACCCAGTTTGGATGCTGTGAATTGTGGCCGATAAACATTGCAGGGAATCTGTCTGCTTCTCTCATCTCCATCGGCAGTAGCCGTTCTGAGCAACCTCTGCCTCATTTTGAATATCAGCATGTCCCAAGCTGGTTTCACCATAGCCATTTGATCTGTTCTCCTGATCCTAGCCATGGTGTTCTCCAGTAAATGTCGATGTGACGGATATGACCATGCCACCCTGTTGCCTAGCATCCTTCAATTGGCTTGCCATTGCTACAGGGATTAAACACGAGCAAAACTCTCCAAAAAGTGCAC